>JABWIB010012494.1:0-15170 GCA_016617825.1 Platyplectrum ornatum | reverse complement strand
ATTAAGTGTTTCTCACCGTGGAACCTTTGCATTACTCTTAGTGCAGGTACCTCACCTTCTATGCCTGTATGAGGTCTATGCTTAGAGTGCTAATTACTTACAAAAGTGGGACTGTCCCGATAAAATCGGGACAGTTGGGGGGTATGGCAACNTCTCCACTTTTCCTTTCCTGTAGTTTAGTAAATCTATCCCTATATCTGACACCATTAGAGAGAAGCTTTAGATGAATTATAACTACTATATACATTTAGAAACATTCCTATACTTAAACCACCTACAATAAATATACACAGGAGTGATAAATTTTAATACGGTAGATGTGTGCATACCTCCCAACTGTCCCACTTTTGGGGGACTGTCCAACTTTTGGGGCATGCCAGGGTGGAGTCAGACGGGGGCGGGGCGGGGCTTATGCGTCCCAGACCCTGTATGTTGGGAGGTATGTGTGTGTTATTTTCATTAACAGAAATCCTGTTTCCATCACATATTCAATAGAATAAACAGGTAGAATATTGTAACACATACTATAGTTGACATCACCCAAATTCAAGCTCTCTCCTAAGCCTTAAACATGTGTTGATTGACTTTCCTGAGCAAAGTAGGAGTTAGTTGTGAGAGGTGAAGCAGCAGTGAGCAGCAGGTCAGTGCCAGCAAACAGCAGGATAACAGTGGCAGTCAGTGCCCAGCTGGACAATGTCAGCAGCAACAGCGAGCAGACATGGCAACATAATATATATGTCCTATTTAATATTTAATGTAGTAATCAACAATTTTATTAAAGATTCCCATAGACTCTAAGATGATCATTTATAACAGCATTTGAGCAAACCTTTACATGGATGTTCAATACAGACTGGCATTACATGGGTGGATTAATATGCATTTACAGAAGAGTGCACAGTAAAAATAATCTACACATGAATGTTCTGCTAACCAAATTTTAGGTCTGATGGGCAGAGGGAACAGACTTACTGATTTTGGCATGTGCCAGGATTTCCTTTCATATACAAATAATTAATTTTACTGATAATTTCTGGATAAAACAAAATATAATACATTGTGTAGGGTATGTTATCTATAGACCAGGGGTAAGCAAAGTGCGGCTNTCCATGCTTTAACTGCGTAAACGTAGCTGATGCCAGACAAAGAATGCTGGGACATGCAGTTTGACAACACCTGGAGAGCCGCACTTTGCCTACCCCTGCACTAGACTATCCTAATTTCTGTGTATGCTAGGGAAGACCAGTTTGTGTGTGAATGCATGGGGGGTGTACAAAGAGTGCATTTTTGTTCTGTACTAGGTCACTGATTTTGTGCTCATTGTACAGATAAAGATTGCTGCAGAAGGGAGATTGTATTGTAGTCACCACACCCTAATATGCCCTCTCTTCTTTGTCAGATAAAAGTTGCTTGAACAAAGGACAGAAAAATGTCAACTGTTCCCTCTAATATTTTATATCTAAGCCTTTTGTTTATTAAAAAAAAAGTTCCTTTTTTTCCTACTTTTTGGGGTGAGTGTTCATGATGACAGCTAAGAGGCTGCATCAAAAGAGTAGTAATGAAATATTGCAAGAGTGTAAATTTTTAATGTAATTAGTGTGGGCATGCTAAATTAATGGCCAGAAAAATGCTAGGGCCTGATTATCTAATCGGATGGAAATTCCATCGCTGATGGAAAAAATGTAAAAAAACNAAAAACATACCAGATCTGCAGGGTGGGACATCCACAGCCGACACAGGAGAAGTCATTATCAATGGCCAATCAGAGCAGGACTTCCTTCACCAATCAGATTATTGTCCTAGTGTGTGGGGCCTATAACGGGACATTTTCCCAGGGGGGAATCACCCTCATCAGTCATTTGCCTATTTAAATGAATACAAGTAGACAGTCTGTATTATTATGTGCACCACAAAGCATCATTGTGTGCACTAATGCTCGAAGTGGGGGGTATGGTGCTAAGCACCCCCCCCCCCTCCAGACCCGCGATTTTGTGACAAATATTCCCGTCCAGGTTGGAGTGGGAGGGGCTTAGCAGGAGAAAAGGTTCTGGTATACCATATTATGTATATGTTAAGTATCTATGCAAAAACATATTTGTTTCTTTTAACTTATACTATTCTCATTTCAGATAAAATTCAAACAAGTATTCAGCATTTGGTTAACACAGTGTCATCATGTTTATATTCAAATTGTAGCTTAGCATGTGTAGATTAAATTTATATAATTTGTTATGTTATAATAGATCATTTGCATGTTATAATGTCATATAGATTATATAGTTTACCTGTGCATTCCTAAATAATTAGAATGTGGCGGGAAGAAGTATCTCAAACTGGTTTGCCCATCCTTATCCAGAGGAACAAAGCCTAGAAGACATCACCAATGAAACATTGAGGACAGAAACCACCTGACTAGCCTGACTAATGGTGAAGACTGGATAGCAACATCTGTTTGGTTGAAAATTTATAAAATTGAACGTGCTACCAGGTTGTGCTGCAGCGCTGTCTGAGAGCTGCCGTTAGACCGTTGCGGTAATCAGGACCATTCTTTATCCAAGTTGAGTTTAAAACTTTATTTAAAACTTTATTTTGCGAAAGAATACACCTTTTGGTTGTTGAAGCCCAATCTTGCTGGANTGGAGACTTTCTTTTTGTGGTTAGAAAAATCTGGATTTACACTATTTTAGAGTGAATTGGAAGGGGCAAAGGAAATCACAGACTTAACATAAAAATCCAGATGAGAAAAATAACAAATGTGGCAATTCACAATGCTTTGGGAAGTAACCAAATCCTATAAGACATATGAATCAATATTATTAATTAATTTTTTGAATTGTCAAAAAAGAAAATGTAATTAATTTACACAAACAATACTTAAATGGCTTAAATTGTGCATGAGAGAATAGTCAGTTAATGGAAGAAGTTTTCACCTAAGTATTATGAGCACATCAGAAATNTTGTTTTAAAAACAGCTTGAACAGATCACTGGAGCTTGAATGTTTTTGAATATAAAAAGTTATTATATAGAATAATCACATTGCACTTTTTCCTGTCTATTACGTGACTGAAACCTTGCGTCTTTTTATACGCGGGCAATGAGCCACGAGCTAAAAAGTGTGGGTTTTTCTCCATTGCGCTGTTTGTATAAGGGGAAAATAAGGCACAAAGCTGAATTGAATCAGCCCCATTTTATGTCGAGTCATTATTTTTGGTTTACTACATATTTCACACACCATAAATTAGAATATTGGACCAAATTCTGAATTAACAACCAATAAAAATGAGCTCAGATACGCAGCAGAAGCATGCTATTGCATCTTTGGCCAATCCTCATTTCTGTGTATGTTAGGGAAGACCAATTCCCTTGCACCAAGAGATTTCCACCACAGGGACCCTACTTCTCTTTTACATCATCCCTGGAGAAATTAGGATCAGCGCTAAAATGAGGATTGTACGTAAGGATTAAAAACTTCAAAAGATTAAACATTTGCACAGGCAGAGTATTTGATAGACAATATGGAATTTATATAAAAACAATATTCATAATTCTATTAAATTCACAATGAAAACTATAAAAGTAATAATAATAATAATGATCGTACCCAAATAAAAAGAATATAATAACAATAGATTTTAATAAGGATTTTTACATGATTTTTACATTCTAGGTGATATTGTATTCTTACTGTTTTCTTTCTGATTTCTTTGACCTTCACTTTCCTGCAACAATAAGGAAGATAAACAGGGGGCATCATATGAGAGCTTTATTTCTGTTCAGACAACTTTTATATTGATAAAAGTAAGGTGGAGGCTGTTATATAAGAAGAACAATTTCAATGGTTTTTAAGAGAATGACATTATTAACATTAGAAATACTAGGAAGTGCAATTATATAATCGATTCACTTTTNAATGTTATGGTTGCCAATTTAAGGTGCCAACTTTTTCAGGCAGGCTGTTTATTCCCACTATAGGTCTACCTGGAGCTACATGTCAGNTATATATATTAGTAGTAAATAATGTTACAATCTCAAGATATTTCCAGTGTTTTTTTTCACCATAAGCTCTTAAAGATCTTTTATTACAAAATCATGCATTTCTTTAAAGTTGGGTGTCAGATTAAAGCTAAGTAAGTGCTGTTCACCAATTCACTTTATTGGATTCCTCCTAATATAACCATTTGTCCTATATAACAATGTGCCTACCCTTATCCAAGGGTTTTATTTTTTATTTTATCAGGGGTGTCACAACATTTTTTACTCTCTCTTTTGATTTAAAAGGAGACACCACGTCTAGTTCTTTCAAAGTTAATCTTTCATCTCTAGAAATATTAGGCATTTCAATTAAATATTATGATTTATGACTTTCAGAGCTTTACATTCAAAACTATTAAAATCATCTTGTTAAATTATCTACGTAACATACTAACATATAACATNGTAAATGAGCCATTATTTGTATGTGCAATAGTGATTTATGATATCCTAAAATTGGGCCACCACATGATAAGCATCTTCATGTGTTTTTGAGAACATATGAACATTAATGGTTCACTGTATCAGATGTTTACTTACTCTGAAGGTGATGTCTGTTCATTATTATTAAAAAAAAAAAACTGTTTACCTACATATCAGTAATTGTCAGGGCCATATTACCAACAGGCGGTTGCCCCAAGAACCTCTACACACAAAGGGAACACACATCACACAAAATACATTGCTTTTTTATTTGCAGCAAGCTTTTTCCCATTTTCGTGTAAAAATAAATTAGGCCCATAGAGGCTAGACACATAAAAGGAGCAGAAATTAAGGCTGGACACATATAGCACATATACAAAAAGAATTCACTCATGATGGTGCTAACAGATAGTCACCCCCTGAATCTGTGGAGCACCACCCCGCTAAGCACTCATAATGTGTAACAAACGTAATAGAAACAAAAAGTGACCCAGTGACTTGCGTCCTATCTAGTACTAAACATCAAATCGTACGGTGTAACAATGGAAGATACACTAATGCTTATACTACTACTTCAAAGGGGTGCAGGATTCCAAATACAAAGATGACCACAGGTTTCCAAATCTAAGATGACCAAAATAACTCACATATATAACAGTCCCCATATTAGTCCTAAAATGAGTCCTTCCACGCTGGTATGTCACTCATGTAGACTTTGATATTCAAGAAACGAAGGTCCTTCCCCTTATCATAACCTCATCATGGTTCTCTAGTCAATCTTCTCCTTATTCATCCACCACACAGAGTATGCAAAACAGGGGGGAATCTAATGGTATAGTACTGTTAGATACACAATCCCTCTCCTCCTCCAAAAAACACACTCACAAGAAGAAAACTTAAACGTCTGCACATCAAAAACCGATGTTGCTGCCGATCCTTAGAATGTTGCTGTTACTGGTCCTCCTCTCGCTCTCCCACCGGTGCAGTAAAATGGAAAAAGAGGGGTGTAATAGTGTGATACCGTCAGCACTCACAGTCCTCCTATCTCCTCCCACTATATACTCACAAGGGGGAACTTCTAGGTTTGCACTTCAAGTGATGTGCGCTCACAGTGATTTTATTCACAGGAGTATGTCCGGAAAAACAGGAATGACAAATAGTGCACCTCTATTTAACACGCCAAATAGTAAGGCTTATAGGGTACTCACAATCCTGTCGCTTGGAATGAACATATTTAATAATCTTCCTCCGTCCTCAGTGACCTCTCCCACCGGGTTATCCAAATGAGCTCACAGGACATAAAATGGACTTAATAAAACGTAATCAGATCAGCATAAAAAGTATAAAAATCATAAAAAATACTTTTGGAACCCGGCAGGCTCCTTCACTCAATGACAGAATATGGGATCCAAAGGGGTTGTTGCTTAAGATGACAAGGATAGGCCCTGCAGACTAACCACCACCAGTATCCACACTGCCATGAGGAAGGCCACTGATAAGGAAAAAACACTCCCCTACGAACGCGTTTCTTCTCTCTACGAGTCTTTCTAAAGGCATCTTGAGAAAGTGACATGCCATCATGGAAGGACTCATTCTTAAGGACTAATTTGGAGACTGTTATATATGTGAGTTATTTTGGTCATCTTTGTATTTGGAATCCTGCACCCCTTTGAAGTAGTAGTGTAAGCATTAGTGTATCTTCCATTGTAACACCATTTATTGTTTAGTACTAGATAGGACGCCATTCCACTGGGTCACTTTTTGTTTCTATTACATATAGCACATGTTTATTATACATGGAAATTTAATGTGTGTTTTAATCATTTACGACAGGGACCCCCAAAGCTTAGTTGTCGGGCCAAAAACCTTAATGTTTAACATATATTGATATTACTAATATAGTGTAATAAACAGGTCTTTCTCGGTCCCGATTGCAATCCATAAATGTTAATATTAAGGGATCTTTATTTTCTCCTGCATTATTTTCTCTTGAAATAACCTTTGTTTGGATGTGAAAGATTACCATGAACGAACACTATTATCTGGCGCCATCTACAGAACATTTGACAGTACATGTGGCAGAGTAAAATACTGGGAATGTAACAGACAAACTGCAACCTGCATCTGCAAGTGTATCTTATCACTAGGTATCAATAATACGGTGTCAATAACAGTGCTGGGCTTACTAAATGTATTTAGAATTTATGCATGCACAGATTAGCCACAAAGTCTGTGAGAGCTTTGTGCAAAAGCAAAGTGTTTTCTCTGCATGCAATAGAATTAAAATTCATCTGCACCCTTCAGATTGCAATATGGTTCTGCTCAGCTCCGCACTTGCACCTAAAAAAATGCGTAACTCTGGATCAGCTCCATCATGTGCTGTTCATTCCTGAGACTGATCCAGAGTTACACATACACACCGATTGTGGTGAAAACCTCAATGAAACCTAACCTTAAGTTACCTTACAATATACTTACAACCCCCATTAATAACATATTGTATTGGTAACACCCAGTGATATTTTCTGGGGGTACTAGAAGATACTTAACCTTTTCAGCAGCTCCTCCAGTCCAGACAGTAAATTGCCTGGTACCAGGGAGTAGAATAAAACAGCCTATGGACATTGCAGTGTGGAATAAAAAAAATGGGGAAAAAATTAAATGGGGACACTACAGTGTGGCATGTAAACAACTTTTGTACTATAATATGGCATCAATTTATATATTTAGGTGCCTTTTCTTTACAAAACACACTGGTAGCAGCAACTTTACTATATTAGATGTATATTATATCAGATGTATACTGTCTGCCTTCTATTATGGAACCCTCAAACCAGCCACATGTGTGTTAAAAGATGTGTCATGACCAGGGACAGGCTGGTCCAGGTGTATGCATGGCACGGCCGCACATGAGCTGTTCGATATATGAGGCCATTTAACCTCTTCATGACGCGGCCTATTAGGTCCCTAAAGACGAAGCCCTATTTTCCAAATCTTTACCACTTTATGTGGTAATAACTTTCTAATCCTTTTACTTATCTAACTGATTGTGAGATTGTTTTTTCGTGTCACATTATACTTTAAGTCAGTGGTAAGTTTTGGTTGGTACAGTCTGTATTTATTTGTGTACAAATTTCATTAAAAATACGAAAATGTTACAATTTCTGCTTGTAACACAGATAGTCATAGCACATAAAATAGTTAATAAATAATCATTTCAATATGTCTACTTTCTGTTGCCATCTTTTTTAAAACTCCGTTTACTTTTTTAGGATGGTAGGCGGCTCATAAGAATTTATAAACCCCTTTACTTGTAACATCTGTGTGTGTCAGATGTTATGTTAGGTTTGTAAAACTTTTGTGNGTGCTATCTGAAGTATTACCTGTAAGCTCCATTTTGGTGTGCGCATGAGACAGTGCTTAATATACCTCTCTGTATATGCTCGCTTTTTAGAGGGGCCCTCATTTATATCACGTTCCTCTGTGCTTTCATTCTCTCTGCTGCAGTTACTGTCTCTAGTGTCTGGTATCATGCACTGGGGGCCGTGACCTGCCAGGTGCCTGCAGCGCCAGCCTATCCCCACCATAGGAAACTGGAAAGTGGTACTGGGTTTCATAACACAATTACATCTTCGAGTTCCCACCATGAAGCAGGCACCTCACTTCATAGGTCCACTTAGGATCACAGAAGTTATTCAGTTACTGTCTGGTTACAGCTTCCTTCTGTCATGAGTATCCCCAGTGTATTTCATGTCCCTTTCTGAAGCCTCTGGTCATAGACTGTTTCTACATTTTCCACCACCAGGCGACACTGGAGCAGTACAGACAGAGGTCTCCCAGACAGCGAGAGTTTCATAACTTTCACTGGGCTAGCAGGTAAATATTTCATATTCCTAATTCTTACCCTAGCCCTCCCTTCCACTACCATAACCTTAAGCCTCCATTCCCCTCAGCCTAAATGTCAAAAGTATTCTGCCAGATTCACTGAATTACAGGACCCTCTCAAAATATATGAAAAATAAATGTCACCTACTGTGTTGTAGTTATGCCAGGAAACTTCTAAGTGCCTAGGATTCATTTTATGTAATGTAGTCAGCATAAAGTACATTCTGTGCAATGTCCATCTAAGAATGGCAGTTTATGTGTTGTCTTCTCACGCTGATCCCAGGTAAAAATAATTTTAAGGACCATCGCCAATGCGCCTTAGATTTTGGATTTTCTAGGAGTTACATACGTAATTGATACCACAAAGTGATTCCTATACTCCCAGTGCCAAAGGTTAGTCTAGACCTTTAGGGAATCTTGAGGAATTCTCAGCATAACTTAGGAGTTAGAAGGTTACTTTGAGAAGATCAGGTCCTCACACAAAGAAATAAAACAATCTAGATCTTTGGAGGACCTTGAGTTGAGAGCAACATTGAAATCTCTGGGTGGGTGGAATGACTTAGGTATCCAAATTCACCCAAGGGGCTAAATATGGTTGGGAGGCCTAATCGTCCTGGTCTTTAGATAGATTAGGGATACAATATCTGCCCATCTTCTAGCCTGGGAGGTTTCCATATAACAGAGGACATTAGAGTGTGAAATTTAGACAGATATAATGGCGACCAAAGGAATGCAATGGTGAGAAAGAGATACAAAAGTTTTTGGAAGCAACATCATTTTTAATGCCGCCAAAAGACCTCAATTAGAATTAGTATAGATAAACTGTATAGAGAGGAAACCATTACTGAACACTGGCAGAGGAAGTAGTCTAAAGGGAAAATATAGAAAGCTTAAGGAATCTTATCTCTACAGTCGTACATACAAAGAGGTTCCTCCATGAAGAGTCTGTGAAGGAAAAATCAGGAAAAAAAAAATCAGGAAAATTCACAAAAAAAGAAACCAATATGGTTTACAAAAGAGGTAGCAAGTGCAGTGAGAGCAAATAAAATGGCCTTTATTACCTATAAGCAAACTCAAACAAAGGATGACAGAGAATGGTATGTTGCGAAGTTGAAGGAGACTATGAGGTATATTTACTAAGCGGTGAGATTGCAACCAATCAGATTCAAGCACTTAGTTTTATTTTACATACTGGAGAATGTGAACTTGAATCTGATTGGTTGCTATGGGCAACATCCCCACTTTTCAATCTCACTAACCCCTAAGAGGGTTATCAGAGCAGCAAAGACACAAGCTGAGGAAAATCTTGCCCACTTGGTACAGAAAGGTGACGAGCTTTTTGTAGATATATAAATGAAAAAAGAAAAACTAGAGAGTATAGTAGACTAAACGCTAAGGGCCAGATTCAGCTTTTCACTCTCACGACTTATACTCATGAGTTACACTCTCATGGGCAGAACCATGTTGAATTGCAGGGGAGGTAAATTTAATTAGTTGCAATCAGCATGACAAGTGACATCTGATGTTTCCTAGCACAAGTGTAATAACAGTGTAACAGTAACGCTGGTCAGTATCTGTGTGCAACATGCAACAATAAAGTATTCTCCCTGCATGCAAACACTAACATTCATTTTACCCCCCTGCAATTCATCATGGTTTTACCCATGAGAGTGTAACTCATGAGTGTAAGTCATGAGAGTGAAAAGCTGAATCCAGCCCTAAGAGTGGGGCTGTTGTGGATGGTGACAGGGCTATAGCTGATCATCTTAACAATTATTTCNGTTCAATATTTACAAAATAAACAGAAGGGAATGGGCCATTTTTTTTAAAAAAAAGAATGCTAGCGATATAAGAGAGACCACTTCTCTGAGGAGCAGGTATTAACAGAGCTCTCAAAGCTAAAAGTGGACATATCCATGGGGCCAGATGGGATACATCCTAGAATACTAAAAGAACTTAGAGGGGTGCTGGCAAAACCGTTTATTTAACCAGTCGTTAGCAACAGGAATGATTCCAGAAGACTGGAAATTGGCAAATGTAGTCCCTCTGCATAAAAGTGCAAGTAGGGAGGATGCTGCCAACTATCGACCAGTAAGTCTAATAAGTAATAGGGGAATTAATGGAAACTTTGTTAAAATAACACATTGCAGGATATTTTAAATGTGCGAAAGAATTATTTCACTGAAAGGGTAGTGGATAAGTGGAATAGCCTCCCATCGAAAGTGGTGGATGCTAATACTTCAGAATAATTTAAGCATGCTTGGGATAAATATAAGGGNATTTTAAGTCTCCAACAGTACAACACTCACTGGTAGCAGCATAGCACGCTCAGGTCTCAGGGGGTTTATAAACAGCTCATGCAGCTGCCAGGGATGACGAATCTGAGCAAGAAAGTACAAGACAAGTTACCTGCAGCCTAACCCCAACTCTTCACTCTCCGCAGCCTAACCCTGACCTTCCTTCTACCATCTATACCCTTCCCACAGCCTACCCTACACCTCCTCCACATTCAGCATTACCAGCGAGTCCACTGCTCTGGGTGCGTGGCCCCCGTCTAGTTTACAAATCTGTAATAAAGTCAGATTGTGGAACATTTGGAAAACCAGTCCTCCCTTGTAAACAAACATTGGGAAGTGAAGGTTGTAAAAGCTTCACTTTGAGGCAGCAAACTCATTCCCATCTTCATAGAAACCATTCCAAAGTTGAATTTTACATAACCAAACCATGATTCTACAGAAATAAAAATAATAGTAATAAACAACAAAACTTTAATACACTACAAAGCTGCATGTCACGCTCTGGATGATGGACCAACCAGTGTCTTTCCAGTTACTGGTTCTAATATCAAGGAAAAGAGAAATAATAAATGATTTCAACTCGTAGAGGAAAGAAAGCAACCTTCTGTATGTAATCATCATGACTATATTCAGTATTAATAGCAAACGTATACGTTTTAAGGTGCCTTGAATTTCGCATGGCGCATGCGCTGATTTCACCGTTGCTCGTCCAGAAACTGGTACTCCGCATGCGCTGTACAGAGGCGCTGTAACGAGACGAGAGGGGCCGTTTCTAAGCCAGACTCTTGTTCCCGCCCAACACGNCCCGCCCCCTCACTGTGAAAGCGGCCGCTGGGCATTGTGGGAGCGGCTGAGGCGGTAAAATGGAGGATCTGGCAAACGAAGGTAAAGTGGCTGAAATCCGGGCTGAGAATAGTTTAGGCGTTTAGTGTCGCTGTTGTGTTTATTCCCTGCCCGTGACTGGCCCATAAAGTTCGGATCATTAGCCACCGCCTTGAGCTGTGTTCCGGTGCCCGGTATAGCAAGTGTGATGGTGGAGGCGCGGCTCAGGACAGACCATGGTGTACAGAAGGCCTGCAGTAATCGGGGCCGTGTTCCCGCAGGCTTCCTCCCTGTGGTCCCTCTGCTATTGGTGCCAGGGGTAGTTTCATNTTACATGGCAGCCCCTGGTACTGTAGAACTGTGCTGCCATCTGACCACAGGGCATACCCGTATCACTGGGCAAGTCACATGTGCCCCAAGTGTAAACAGTCCAGGCTGTGGATAATAGTGTGATAGGTGCGAGTGGAGTAATAGGTTGGGTTTAGTTATTGCTTCTCCTTCATTGTTGTTACATGTGCAATAATAATAATAATAATAAAATGGCTTTTTACATCTAAGCAGCCATCTCTTGTTCTGTGCATGTTCAGCATACTATGCTGTGTTGTATAGAACTCAGTATATGGCACCTGAGGTTAGTGTACAATCACCATTANAACCATAACCTTATTTAAACTAAAGTGATCATTCAAGGTTCAAGTATAGTTATGGTTTCCCCTGTGTGATACAGGACTATGCCAGTGCACATCATGAATCGCTGTTGGAACATACGTAGATACTTTCTTTGTGTAGTGTTCTCCCCTATATTATCACTTATGAGGCGCCACACAGTGTCCACAGCGATGCACAATGGTGGAATACGGACAGACAGAACTAGCGCATACAAATTATCTTCCAATCTGTCCTCTGCCATGACCATCTGTACACAGTGCCTGAATGCAGTGATCCAGGCGCTGTGTGAGTGCTGCGGCCATNTTGACTGAGAGCGCTGTTTCAGACTTTGGTAGCCGGGCGCTCTCTTAAAATAGCCAGGTGCAGCGCCTGTCTAAGAACCTCTGAGGAGAACATTTGTGGGTTTTCTGATTTGGATGGAGACACGTTTTACTCTACCTGACTCCTTAAACTAGTGCTCTTAGACNGCCCATAGATCCTGGTTTGCTAAGCCAATGCACCTAAATCACTTCATAAACTATTTGTCTCTAACATGAATATACCTATAAATTTCTTTTGGTACTTAATTACGGCCCCAGATGGGGTGGTCGGCTTTGGATTGGCACTGCTTCAGTTTTCGAGTTCAGATCTTGTGGTTACCATGACTGGATAGCCATGGGTCCCCTGCGCAGACACATGGGTGTCATTTGCATATCAGACACCGGAGCGGCGCCCCCTCAAGGTGAGCGCAAAATTCCTCATTAATGGGAGCCAGCTCCAGGTGGGGAGTGGGTTGCTGGATTTGGGCCTAAATTCACTAAGTGGGGATGTTGCCCATAGCAACCAATCAGATTCAAGCTCACATTTTCCAGTATGTAAAATGAAACAGAGCTTGAATCTGATTGGTTGCTATGGGTAACATCCCCTTGGACCAGCANTGCTCCGGTGCCTAAGCTCAAACCTTGTGGTTACCATGCCTGGATCCCGGGGGTTGGAGTGGTTCAAAGTGACCGCAAGNATACGTAAGGTAGGTAAAGAGGGGGCCTTGAAGATGTAGTACCTTTCTTTTATATATTTGTCATGTGTAAGGGCCTATAAACAGTCACCGCACAGCACTGCTTGACCATCATATGACGTAAGTTGTAAATTTATACACAAGTTATACCCCATCTAGGGTAGTTGGGTTTTAGATTGTATACTTGTAATGTATTGCAAGTATTATTCTTTTGTCTTGACCCATGGGNAGTGCAAAANTTTTTGCTGCAATTTCTTTGGGNCAGATTCATTTGTGCACAAAGCGCAACTATATAAAGTCTGTAAGGACTCACAATTAGCGGGTTTTCTTGTGGCTCCTAGATCTGCACAGAAAAAGACGTGGTTTTTATCTTCTTTCAGTGATATTAGAACATATCTCCCTACTAAGACTATCATGGGGGCTTGAACAATATTCTATAATTAACTACATCATAATATAAATTGTGCCATATTTCTAAATATATGATANCATTCAAGGCATTTTGGAGCTGCTTGATTTGTGGGTAGCCATGTTTTACACTGGTTCTGGTGCATGGTTGTTTGCCAAGGCATATAGAAAATTATATAGAAGATTTCATACCTCATTTGTAATATAACTATTGTGTAAGTTATCATAATGTATCTAGTTATTTTAGCTGTTGTTTAGAGNTCAATAAAAGTAATTGCAAAACTGGGTAGGTAGGGTTAACAATTTTTATATGACACTGNATCCACACCTCTCGCTCCATTCACATAATACACACCATTCACTCCTGTGTGGGTACCTTACCTACATACAGCTTTGCTAGATGGGGAAAAATAAATAAAAAAATGGCCATCGTGAGCTGTGATTGGCTGGCTACGAACCCGGGCGAATTTGCAATCAGCGCCCTTTGCCTGCCCCTCACACAGCATTTTCTGTTCTGCCCATCAGCTGTTGGAGAGACGAGAGCCGACCGCTTGAGCAGGTAGTTACAGGGACAGGAGACCTGCGCTCCCGCGGGATAACTGCAGCACCAGTCCCAGGGAACCACATGGGCCCAGTGCCGTGCACCAGCNGTAGTTTTCCGTCTCTCTGTTTAAACGTGTTCGTATAGCTTGTGCTCTACACAAATGCAACTAAAGCTTAACTACCATCAAGTTTCTCATTTATATACGTTATTCTTTAGCCGCATTGTGGAAATGGCAATCAAGGAATTTACAGGAATTTCTGGAGGTGCGTCATAACAAAGGCAATTCATTTACACCTGATGAAAATTATTTGATTATTGCTGCCAACGGGATATCAGCGCCACTCGCCAAACCTCAAGTGTAAAGTCAGGCAAACGTTAGTGCCATTACCGCGCTGGTGTGGTGGGAGCCGATAAACGGGTGATTATGAATGGCATACGGCACCTGGATGTCCCACACTGGAGCTGTAATGAGTGTGTTGGGTTTTTCTTTTCATTGTCTGGTGTTGTGCAAAGCCTGGCGCTGTCTAGTACAATACACTTGATGTGTAATTGTGCCCTAGCTCCAATTTTTTAATCCCAAAACCTAGACAACTTGGAAATTGCTGTAATGTTAGTAATTAACATTTTGGGTCCAACACTTGAATTGAAACAGAATCAATTTTATAAGCAATGTCACCACCATGTTGGAGATAAGACCACANAGGTTGTCAACACATGAAAGGTACAAAATATCAGCTGATACAAGTATATTCTCAAATGCATCTGATAGCAAAAGTGTCTGTTATTAAATGTCATAGGACAAACCGTATATGCCTCACCTAATCTACAGGGAAAGGATACATATCTCTCCTTTGCCACAACTAATGCCCTTACGAGCNTTCTTCACCCAGTCAGGGCTTTGGCTTTCTCTCCCTGCACCCGGGAGCATAGATACATGTTCCATCATAAATAATTGTCCAAGAATATATTAGCAAATAATACATTTACTANATCATTGTAAAATAATCCAATAATTCACCAACAGCATAGAATGTGAAAACAACTTAAGCTGGCTATCCAGTGTTTGCATGCAGGGAGATGCACACAGATACTGAC
>JABWIB010012492.1:5840-18149 GCA_016617825.1 Platyplectrum ornatum | reverse complement strand
CAGTTTATACGCATGCCCTCGCGTTCTACTACACCTCTTTCTGTGAAAAATGCCCCCCTCCTCCACCTGGTGACATCCCTTGATATATGTGAAAGCTGCTATCATATCACCCCTCTCTCTTCTCTGCTCCANGNTGTANATANTTAGTTNCTCTAGTCTTTCTGTATAGTTTTTGTTGGTCATACCATGTACCATTTTGGTGGCTCTTCGTTGCACTTTCTTGAAAGGGGTAGAAGTGAAGGCTGGACACTTACAATAGGCTGCAGTGGTGAATGGACACTTACAAGAGGTTGAAGTATAGGCTGGACACATATAGCTCTTGTTTACTTTATATGTATATGTGTGCACTGTAATCAGGTTCTGAATATGAGTGTCTTTATGTGTTTCCCTTAGTTACCTGTTTAAGTGGTATTGGCAGATGTAAAACACTGACTTTCTGTGGCATGTCATTTTTTTTTTTTGCTACATAATTGTTATTAAAATAAAAGTTCTTTATTATCAGCAGAATAACAAAGCCTCAATTTTCCTGTCCTCGTGATGGCTGCAACATCTGTGAAAATGAAAAGGCTTTGTCTCTACATAAGAATAAAAAAATATGCGAAGAAGCCACGGTAAGCCTGGGGTCATGTGATTTGTAAAGCATCAAGATTACGAAGCGTTCCGGCTATTTATCTTATTCCAAAAAAAATACATAATAATAACTGAGAAAGCATAATTAATTCCATTTTCTATGCAAAGAACAGAAATTTTTTTTTATTAATGTCATTTCATTGCATTTGTATTCTGACAGCCCTGGTATTGTGTGATATAAGTGTCTCTGGTCCATTATGTGAATAAAAGCCGCTGTAAGTCTGGCAGATATAAGAATGACGAGGGAAACCGCGCTGAAAGCGATGGACGCTTAAAGGTTGTGACCTCAAACAAAACCAAATCACACGGTAATTATTCCTCATTTGACGCTAACAAATTGAAAAACAACTTACTGACTTCATCTACGTATACTTTATACTCAGTTTCTTTTAATGTGAGCTAAACTATCATAGCTTATAGTTATCTGACTGTACAATGGTGCAGAGAAGAGAAAAATAGAATGTAACAGCAGAGTACCCCTTCTATCATATCCCCCTCTCCCTCCTGTACCCGGTTATATCCCTTCTATCATATCCCCCTCTCCCTCCTGTACCTGGTTATATCTCTTCTGTCATATCCCCCTCTCCCTCCTGTACCTGGTTATATCCCTTCTATCATATCCCTATCTCCCTCCTGTACCTGGTTATATCTCTTCTATCATATCCCCTCTCCCCCCTGTACCTGATCAAATCTCTTCCATCATATCCCCCTCTCCCTCCTGTACCTGGTTATATCTCTTCTATCATATCCCCCTCTCCCTCCTGTACCTGGTTATATCTCTTCTATCATATCCCCCTCTCCCTCCTCTACCTGGTTATACTCCCCAGAGCTGACTCTTGATTTATTCCATATAGACAAAGAATGACATGGAGTACAGCTTGATCAAGGCATGTCTGCTCTTGGCTATGCAGGAGTCAATAAAATGCCATGGCATTCAAGAATCTTAAGCTGGCCATACACCAGAAAGATAATCTTTCCAATCAACAGATAAATGACCCTCACAGCAGAAATCTGTTAGATGTGCACTCATTAAATGCATGTTTTGTGAGTACACATGTAACAGATTTTCTGCTGTGAGGGTCATTTATCTGTTGATTGGAAAGATTATCTTTCTAGTGTATGGCCAGCTTAAGACTTAAACTTTTGAAAGTCAGTGGCAATCTTAACTCTTTCTTACCCGCAGTTCAGAGATCTAGATCAGCAAGTGTTAAGAGGGAATGCCTGCACTTTTAATACACTAAAAGGGAACGCCCACTTGTGATCTCTGCTCCGCCCCTTTGTGACAAATCCTATTCCCATTAGGTTTCATGGAGAGGAATGTGTTCAGGTTAATATAGATTCTCTAGACATGTGCAGTGTGAATAATCAGCTTTAATCCCACAGAAACTCACTGTAAGCAATATTCAGAAGCCTGTCCCAGCCCCTAATACGATGGGCTAAAACTGTCTGATAAAACAAAATGAAACAAAACATATTCCTTCCCCTGGCGTGCTTATTTTCAATATCACAGAAACCTTGGCGCTGTCGGCCACAGGCGGTGTTTCTAATCAATGGCACATAGCTGCAGGCACGAACTCGCCGAGTAGATTATAGATTTAGAATAATTGCAATTTAAATAAGAGCCTATTACTATTATGGGTTTCGCTGTCCTTGCTTTACAGCTTCCCTCTCAGGATTATGAAATCCAATCCAGTTCAAGGTTTGGAGAGAAGCCACTGGAATGTTGAGATTGTGTAAGATGCGATATAGTGTATGATCGTCCGGAGGAGATTTGATTTCCCATCTTTAAAACCTAATACATGTAGGTACCGGGACTGTAACTGCATCCAATTAAAACATAGTAAAGCCATGTGACATCTGGACTGGATACTGCATTACACACAATAAACGCAAGTAGATTTTCTAATGTACAGAACTACCAGACCTATTGGGGATGATTTGCGGTAATGCATCTTCAGCCTGAACATAAATGTGCAGGATCTCGGATGCCCTGGTTGTCAGCGGCTGTAGAAGTTAGAGGACAGTGACAGCTAAAGTCTTCAACGGTGAGTATTTTTATTTTATGACCTAAATATTATGCTTAATGTATATACAATTTCCCTTATATCACTATAGAGCAATACATGGATATTGAATATTAATATATATTTGGAACATTACCATGCAGATAACGACTCTTCATATATATTTATTTTTATGATTTTCAGATTAATGTTTTAAATATGTCGTTCTGCCTCAAATAAATGAAATATACCCTCTGCCAATCGGGAAATACCCATGGTTAAAATACGAACCTCATTACATACATTCCCAGTGACCCCGCGTACAAGCAGATGGCGGTTCACGCACCGTTGGTTTAGTTATCAGCAGACACTGTCAGCCTGGGACTGGTTTCCGTTTTCTTGGTCGGTCTGGAAGACTAGTGATTTTGTTGTTTTGATGCATTGATGCAAACAGCAAAGCATAGTCTCCACACTGCCCCAGATACATCTCCTCACCATAGAAGACAAGATGGCGGACCACTGCGACGTTGGATGTCTATTGATCTTTTTCAATGTTAAATCAGAAACATTATTCTTCCAGGAAACTTCCAGGTAAGATGCATTTGTTACTGTGCCATTTTGTGTACTGTTTATCTTGTTTCCAATGATAGGCTGAGGTGCGTGTACAGGGGGGGGGGGGGGGGGAGAGCTAAAATGTGCTGACCCTCCAGCATGACCATGCCCTGAGGTACAGCATTCTCCACTCCTCAGCTTTCAATAATGGATTACTATGGTAATTCATTAGATCCAGAGGAGTGACAGGTGGAAGGTAAGGAGCAGAGTATTGTGCAGGGCCCTCTTCCCCCTTCTGTCTGTCACTATCCAGTCACGTCATAATGAGTGTCAAACTGGGAAGCGCTATGTAGTCTGATGGTGCTATATAAAAGCTTGTTAATAAACGTTTGGAAATTCATTGATGGCCGCATTAGCCTGTTATAATATATATACCCAGTGTTAAGAAAAAAGCATGAATGAAGGACGGTGGGTGCTGGCCCCTGTGTAACTGGACATATATTTATTGCTAGTGGGGTCTTGTTATCTTGCCTGTAGACACGCCTGTTAATAAAACCTTATCAAACCTGCCTGCTGTCACCGTGACATTTGTGTGGATTGTTATATTTCTGGCGCCAATCTATTGCGCGGGGTAACCACAGTGGCCCCGACTGGTTTTATTAACTCCAAGCACTATAAAGTATCACCACTACCTCCAAGGACCCAGTAATGCTTTTCAATGCTTATCTAGGATCAGGTAACAGCATGCAAATACTGCAATATAATGGAGTCTGCTGGGACTTGTAGTTTCCGGTCTACGGCTGGGACAGATCTGTAACCAAGGAGTGTTGTGTCTACACGTGGCTTACCTGCTTGTTANAGGTAGGTAGATTATACAACATTGAGAAGGAAAATGGTATAATTAAAAGCTTATNATTAAACAGTTCCTACACACAGTATTCTGAAAATATGATAGCCTTGAGATTAGATCCAGACAACTATCTGCCTACACACATGCACAGGGAGAGGAAGCTGTGGACAGTCTCACAAGGGTAACAGAGCCTCCACTTAGTTCTGACCCTCCTAATAATATGATTAAGTACAAATTAAATAATGAACAGTGTGTGGATTTTGGGAAAACAAAGCTCCCCTCCACAGCTCTCACACCAGAGANAACACAACCACATGGTAAGTTATAGGAAGTGGAGGAGCCGATATGACTGCTGGCGCTATATAAAGGGGAGAAGGGCTGNCTGGAGCCATAACAAGGAGAATACTTTTGGATGACTGAAGCCTAGACACAAAAGGGGGTGACTTTTACTTTATAAACTATGTAAATGGATATACAATGGTGTCTATGATATTGTCATAAAATTAAATGGTGTTATTTTTATCGTGCTACTTTATGTCATTACTATGCTGTGTTGGGAATGTGGTCAATGAGATTAAATCCAACCCTAGTGACAGCACTGTATACTATATATTAATATAAACACATTAAAAATAACACATACACTCTAAGCAGGAGTATAGATTCTGTGAGAGCTGAATTTGTGCACACTAAAACTTACAATCAGTCCCTGTAACTGTAGTACACTCGCTTTACACATGCAGCACTTCTAACCCCAGGATCCTACATTAACCTCAACCAGACGTGGTTCCTGTTTCAAGAAAAGAAATACAAACAAAACGTCCACGTTCCGATAAGTGTAACGTGTTCCCCTCCCTTGGGATGTATCAGGTCATGCTAGCATGCTGGTGTTAGGCTGATAGTTGAGGTTAGGGTATTAGAACAGGAAAGTCAGGTTGGCTGCAAGAGATGGAGGGTTAGAGTTGGACTGTAATAAGTGGGTGAGACATGTGGGTCACTGAATGATTCTCCTCTGGAATGGCAGGTAGGCATAAGATTAATAAACTTTCCCCATCACAATGGATCACTAGCTGGAGATAGTGTAGCATATAAATATGCCTAATTCGTGCAAACACAGTCTGTATAACTAGAGGCAGAACAGCCAAAACACTGTATAGCAGTAACTCTGGTACTAAACTAGTGTCAGATATCTGTAACACCCTGATGGCTAACCTGTGACACTCCAGATGCTGTCAAACTACAAGTCCCATCATACATTGCCAGGAGTCTGGAATGCTCAGTCTTTAGCATGAGCTGGCAAAGCATGATGGGACTTGCAGTTCAACAACATCTGTAGTGTCACAGGCTGGCCATCAGGGCTGTAACACATACAAAGATATGAGGTGGACAGACATGTGTTTCCCCATAAACTATACCAGCATAGTGTTGCAATCCAAGTGTTGTGAAACTACTCCTACCAGCATGGTTTAACTGCATAGACAGTTGCTCTGCTGGGATGTGTAGTTGCACAACTCAGAGAGCCGTAGTTTGCGTATGCCTATACTAATGGCGGTGTTGTCTTAAGGTTACGTTCACACTTGCTAAAACCCACAGATGTCCCAGAGACAGAGAGAGACACTTTTGCCAAGACTGTTTTAGTATCCACAATTTGGACACAGAAGACACATGGGCAAACCATTCCAGTTGACCAAAGTAGAGCATACACCTTTGTATCTTTGATGATCAGCTAGTCACGAAAGACCACTGACTGAATGAGGAAAAAAAAAAAGGAATCACTACGCGTTTCACTCAGCCTTGCCTGGGTAGGCTCAGCCCGAGTCTGACATCGGGGTGTAAATTTCAGGGAAAGAAAATAAAATAAAACATTTGGTTTATTGTTAAAATCAGCTCTAACGAAAATAAGACTCCAACGTGGTTAGGGTCATGGGGTCAGGTTCAAAACTTAAAATGGGTCAAAGGGGGTAGGGAGGAATAAAATCCTACATGTTTGAGAATCTTTACAAATATCCGCTGAGCAAGGTCTGTAGATTAGGGAGTTAGAGGATTATGAGCAATCAGCGCTGTTAGCAGGATTGACAGGCTGTCCGGTACGTTAAATAGCAGGCTGCTGCTGCCGCCACAGGGTTAAAGCGGTGCCGAGGGATGGCTCCAACTAGGGTGTAAGTTGACAGCTGGCGTCCCCCGGGGTACGACAATGATGTGTGTATTAGCCCACACCGCAGAGCGTCCATGTTAGCCGTGAGGTGCCCAAAGCACACAGGTGTTAGTTTGTCAGCCGCGGCGCTAAGCCACTTCCCATGATGCTTGGCGGTGAAGGCAAGTACAAGGGCCTGGATGGCGCGGGTCAGGCCTTATGCGTTGCTTTGATTTTCAAGAAAGCTCTCTGTTATTAGGAGGGTTGGGAGCCCAACAGTCTTTCAATGGCTGCGTTGATGTCGCCGCCTGTTGCAATGAGTGCTTGTAAGTTGGCTTCTCTGTTGATAAAACCCATCGCGCTTAACTGGTCCAACTGGGACTGGAAACGAACCTCTGCAGTCTGCCCCTATAAAATAAAAGAAAATTTAAAAACTAACCAGCCAATCAGAAGCCAGCTGTCCTGGAACACACTACACCTGCAGCAAAACTAGAAGTCCCAGCATGCCTTGTCAGAGATCAACTTTGTCTATGCAAGTATAGCATGCTGGGACTTGTAGTTTGACACCTGGAGAGCCACAGGTTTGTAGAGCAAACCCAGAGAGCTCTAGACCGTACACTGTCAATCAATGCACATGACACACCATATAGGACAGAGGCAGCTATTTTGTGGGTTGGGTAAACATTAAGACTATGAAGGAAGGCCATGAATGGAAAGTGCTCCTTCTAGTGGGAGATGGAGGAACAACGCCCATTAAATACATACCGGAGTGCNGGCGCCTCCTGCTAGAAGCTGGATCATCTGCTGCATCAGCTGTTGCTGGGGGTTGCTGCTGTCCCCTGTTGGAGAGGCACTGGTCGGTGTAGCCGGGGTAGGGATTTCGGGGGCTGTGCTTCCACTGGGCGGAGGGGGCATCCCTGGTATGCTGAAGGTACCCAGGCTACAAAGAAAAGGACCAGAATGTATTGGGAAAAGCGGGAGACCTTTCCTACNATTTCCAGGTTTACATTGAGGAGACCGGATAGCAAAGCTTCTACCCCAAATCTCCATACATCAATGAGCTCGGATGACCAAACTGCATATTCAACATAACTGATGGACTACGGTATCAAAGTTCTGCTTCACGCTCATGTTTGTGGCAGTATTCACAGAATAACCAACAGCTTTACAGTATGAGCCAGCAGAGGCGGGCAATAGGTCAGCTGCAGACAGGTCTCACCCCCCCCCATTCAGACATAAGCCAATGCCAGCAATAAAGCAATGAAGTACAGATGTGATTAAGTGATTGTCCTGCAAAAAAGAATGGTAGAGGCCAGAGTGGAGCAGTGNACTTTTATCACAACACTGATACAGTCAACATTTCCGCTCTTTATATAATAATTAGCAGATCCTTAGAAATTTTATAATAATTTAAACATGACTGGCATCAGACAGACTGGGCCCTGCCAACAAGCTTACACTATATAGGCCACAAGACCAAGATCTTAGAACATCTATGACTATACCAAACTGCCTCTGCAGCATTCTCACCTGGATATTAGGCCGGGGGCCTCTGTCTGGAGCGCCTGCAGTCCTTGCTGGATTTGGAGCAGTGCCTGCATGGCGCGGGGGTTGGTCATTACAGAGAGCGCTTCTGGATTCTGCATCTGGAAGTCATAGACATTGGTGTGAATACAGAACTTAAAACAGACAAAATACATAATCCATTCTGCTGGGTGTGATTCTCACCTGCTGGAGAAAGACTGGTAGCTGCAGCCTGAGTTGCTCCTGTAACTGCGGGTTACCAGCAAAGATTGGAATGTTACCCATCATCTGGAGGGGAAGAGAAAACACATTGAACCATCATCCCTGCACCCTGATGCCAACACGGTACCATTAAGTGGTCACATGACACAATAGCATTGAAATCTTGGAGGCTGACATCTTAATATCAGACTACTCTCATTAATAAGGGAATGGGTAGATACACTATAGCACACCAGCCACACTGATCNCAATCTACCATAACATGGTAGTAAAATAGACTTCAGAGCGGCATAAATGTGACACGATGTGTGGCATAAATATAATAAGATACTTACAAACATTAAGATAAATAAAAAGAACTTAAGATAAAAAGACCCCCAGATCTCTTCTGCAGCTTCCACTCATAGAATATGGACGTAGGAGAATCAGGAAACTACATAATTATTCATCAACTTTAAACCAGGGTGTTATATGTCCCCTTTAAGCCAGACATACTGCCTGTCACCCACGATGACAATGGCCCATCACTTCCCCATCCTCACACACAGACACCAACCTGAGCAGCAAACTCTGGGTTCTGGGAGAGGGACTGCATCATGCTGCGCATGTAGGGGGCCGAGATCATGCTCTGGATTAGCTGAGGGTTCTCTGAAATCTGCTGCAAAAGACCCTGCATTTCCGGGCTGCTATACATGCCTGAAGANAAACAATATCAATGTGTTAACACTACATACAGTGAACAGCTCCTGACATAACATCCAGATAACAACCTTCAAAAAGGATCAGCGACGAATGAGATTACCAGGAGAGAGTATCCTGGGACCATCAAATCTTTCCTAGCCATACTCAGCACATTAATCATTGTATATTGTGTGGCCAAGAAACAGATAATAGATGCATCACCACAATCCAGCCATCCCCCCTTACATGCGAACAAGGTTGGCACATATCCCTTTAGAGTTATAAACTTGTACCTGTTCCAAGGCTAGCAGCATTGATGCCAAATGGGTTGGACACAGTGGGGGTGGTCTGGCCGGTGGTTGAGCTGCTGTTACCATCGCTGGAGGGCGCCTGGCCCGGGGGTGCAGGAGAGGAAGGATTCCAGGGGTTGGGGAGGGGCTCACGGTTCTCTGTGCGCAAAGGTTGCGAGGCGGAACCCTCAGAGCCGCCAGCTGAGGAAAATGGGTTATTGCCAAACTGAGGAGACAGAGGAAGTTATGGATCAGGGTTAGGAGATGATACAAGCAGGACAATGCACAACAACCTAGAGTCCAAATCAAAATCACTCTATACACACAGAACACAGCCNAAATACAACCATCTAAACCACCAATTTATCTGTTTTAGTTTTCAACTAAACTGGATTCAGTGCAATTTAAGAACAAAATCCACACCACATACTGGAGCATTAGGATAAACAAATGGTTTAAAAGCAACAAATAACTAGAGAAAATATAAATATTTTCTCATTAATTTGTAGACACTATAAAATTAAAACAGACATTTCTATGTTAATCCAATATCTGGAAAGAAACCCCCCCAGTGTGAACCAGAGCTCCCCTACTGGGAGAATGGAGCAGTGCACCCAGCTATATACCTGCTCTCTGGCTGCACTGAACATGGGCTCCTGGATATCCGTGTACATCCGGCGTAAGGCATTATATCCGCCCGGGATGCTTTCTAGGTTGCTGAGCGCCCGGTCCTGGTTCCTCATCATCTCCTGCATCATGGCGGGATTGCGCGCAAGTTCCATGGTCTGAAATATTTAAAAAATACGGAGGGTTTTTATTATATCTTATGGAAAGTAACCTCTGCCTCTGGCTTTCTAGGGTGTGTGGAAACTACAAGTCCCAGCATACAATGACTGCATAGACGTAGCTGATACCTGATGAATCATGCTGCAAATGCAGTTACACAAGACCTGGAAAGTCACTGGCTGGTCATACTTGTATCCACATCTATGGTCTTACATAGAAAGCCACTTCTTGCCTGTTAACCTAATCCAATATAACCACATCACACCCAGTTGACTAATGTGTGTTCTAATCACAGTAGATCAGGTTGTCATTTCTCTTTCATTACACTGGAAGGTATTCTGTATTGCTTGCTACCACAGAGAGAGAGACACTCCCCCTTTAGCCTAAAGGTCATATGGCAAGTGGTTCAAGGGTCAGCTGACGTACCTGCCTCATGAGCTCCGGGTTGTTTAGCATGTGACTGATCTCTGGGTTGCGCTCCATCAGCTGCTGCATCTGAGGGTTGGCCATGATCATCTGCCGCATCAGGTCTGGGTTGGACATCATGTTCTGCACCAGCGGGTTCTCCATGATCTGAGACAGCATCTCCGGGTTGGACATCAGCTGACGCTGCATCTGCTGCTGGAGCTCCATGAAGTTGGCCGAGCCCATGCCCATATTGCCCAGTCCAGCCAGGCCGCCGAAACCAGCTGGAGGAAGGAAAGGACCACATGGTATATAGAGAAACAACCCCCACATTCTGCAATACCTCCCAGGACACTGAAGCAGACCAGCTTCTACTTACACAGGATGTTTTGAGATGGAGCACTATCCGGGGGAGTTGTGCTGTTTCCTGAGCTGCCTCTAGGGGTCCCCACGGAGCTGTCAGGGGTGGTGGTGCCGGTTGAGTTGGGCTGTGGCGGGGAGGAGGCATTTCCTGTAGGTGAAGAGGTGGCAATAGAGGCAGTAGACGCGGCGACGGCGGCAGCGGTAGCAGCAGCTGAGGGAGACAAGGCCGATGGGTCCTGTGATCTGTAAAGTAACCAATACACCATCAATGACTGGAAGCGAACAGAGAATGGCGGACTGATGCCCTTAACCGCAATATATTAGAGAATTGGGATGAGGTTCTGAACACTAGTGGTATGCAGTAATTTGGAGAAGAACTGAAGGGGGTATATGATAGCAGCTTTCAAATATATCAAGCGAGATGTACCCAGGTAAATAGGGGGTGGAAGCATTTATAAGAGGAAGAGGTGTAGTAGAACATGAGGGCANGAGTATAAACTGGAGAGTGGTAGGTTCAGATGAAATGTGCAGAAGAATTACTTCACTAAAGGAATAGTTGATAAGTGGAAAAGCCTCCCATCAGAAATGGTAGAGGTTAACACAGTAGAACAGATTAAGCATGCGTGGGATAAATTTAAGATTCTCAAACATAATTATGACTCAACTAAGGTCAGTATAGTTTTATATTACACCACTGGGCAGACTGGATGTGGCTCTTCTCTGCCGTCACTTATTATATAGCAGCCAAACATGCATTTTAATCAGGAGTGATACAGGTGGCAGTGGGCAGATTAATAAAATATCTTGGTGGCTGAATGTATATGGGCAGAGGGTATGTATCTGGATGACATTGCTAAGCAGGGTGGAATACTGTAGGTACATTCGCCCTACTCTATATCTAAAACTTCCCTTTTGGTGTCTTTCTGGTCTATATTGCTGTAATTGCGGATATCAGACCGCTGTCATTCCAGCAATGAGCTGATCAAAGATCATGCACTGCAGTGTTTCATGGGAAGGGANCTTGTGTAACCAACAGGGACGGACAAATCGCTCGCCAGTGTCCAGAGAGCAAACATCCTGAAGACTGAAGAGCTTAATGTATAAACCAGCCTGTTACACAGTGACAGAGGTACATGACTGCAGTCCCACAGGTAACATTTACACAATATACCCCAGGCATTACAAAACTCACTTCTGAGCTGTCTTGATCACTAGGTGTACGGTCAGGCCGTCTTTGATGCCGTGCTGGTTGAGGGTGTCTCCGTCTTTCAATATCTTCCCAGCGAAGATCAGTACCAGCTGATCCCGTTTGGCTTTGAAGCGTCTGGAAATTTCCTCCTTAAACTGAAAAGAAAAATGGAAAATTCAGTCACTGCCGAGGAGGAGACCTTGTATACCACAGGATGTGCAGGGGAATCATGCAATGCATTAGAGGNCAGAAAGGGACTAGTATCCACACATATATCCCCTTCTAAGCTCTAATGTGCATAAATATATTATCTGTCCCAATATCATTAAATGTAAATATGTATTATGTCTCTGTGTTCTGCTCTCTATAGCAATCACAGTATGTCAGATGTTTGATTCTAAACTGCTGGGGACTCTGCTCCTTCCAGTATAGAGCCCTCAGTCTCATCATGTTACNTGCATCTAGTCCTTACTAAAGCTGGCCATACACTAGAAGATAAATTGTTCCAATCAAAAGATTTTTCAAGAGTGGGCAAAATCATGATNAANTGCAGGNGAGGTAAANNNAATTAGTTGCAATCAGTATTACAGGTGAGAGATGATGTTTCCAGCACAAGTGTAATAACAGTGTAACAGTAACACTGGTCAGTATCTGTGTGCAACATGCAACAATAAAGTATT
>JABWIB010012491.1:0-11041 GCA_016617825.1 Platyplectrum ornatum | reverse complement strand
AGACATCTTATATTAGTTCGGATTCCAGCAGCAATTACAGGGAGACAATACAAAGAATGAGCAGGGGCTTTTCTATTTTATTTTGCTGACATAAAGGTTTATCCAAATGGTAAAATTAAAAACAAAAAATGACTGATTAAAAATATAAAAACAAAGTAATATATACTTATATATTAAATAAAAATGAGAATGGTTAATAGCATAACAACATGGACACAAGAGACCTACAAATGTGGATCCTCTGCTTCACTGTTCAAAGATCTGCTACTCAGAGATAGCTTTATTGGATCTGAGGAAATATTAGACTTATTAAGATCTATATATGTAGACAATGTTTACACTCATGTATAAACAACCAATCAATCAATCAAATAAATCTGTTGTTCCCAAACTGTGCACCACAGCTCCCAGGGGTGCAGCAGCTTTGGCGAATTACACTGTAAGGGCTGGCAACACAGGTAACTTGGTTGCAAGCCCTTACATTCTACACTGTAGGAAGTACGAACATTTTTGGAACCACTGTGGTAAATCATTTCTATCATATTCAGTTTTACTAGTTTAAATTGTAAGTGTTATTGATTAGATATTGTATATAATTACTACTTGTATAATAGCACAGCTGTATATATAACATACTTACACTATTTTTTGTCACAGCAAAATACTGAAGATTTTTTAACAGCTGGATCTCTTCTGGCAGGTAAGACAAATTGTTATAACTGAGGTCCAAAACACGCAGCTTGTTGCACAGGAAAAGTTGTAGTGGTATGATTTCTATATTGTTATTATTTAGGTAGAGCTGTTCTAGGTTCGATAATGCCCCGATCTGAAGNGGGATGTAGGCTATGGAGTTGTGCCACAACTTCAGACAGGTTAGTTTGTGCAGATGCTGAAAACTAATAATTTCTTCAACGGTTTTAAAATGATTTCCTCGGAAGTCGATCTCCTGCAGTTCACTGAGGCTGAATATGGAATGTGGGATTCGTTCTAGGTCGCAGCTGATTAGTTCTAGGCAGCCGAGGTTGATCATCTTTTTTAGACTGATTAAAATCAGCAGCCTGTTTCCTTCATTATTAACGCTGAGCTTCTCCAGAAAGGGTAACATGTCAGTAACCACGGGTGGAATCCGGGGAATGCTACTTTGAAAGTAAAGGGTCGTCAGGTTCTTCAGGTCCTGGATACCCTCGATGTGTATAAAGCTGTAATTGTCAAGAGGTCCTGTTAAATACAGTTCCTTCAAGTTCTTTAGAAGGAAAATCCAAGATGGAATCTTTTCAACCGAAGTAAACTTTAAATGTAGAGTTTCGAGGTTTTCAGCGAGAAAGCTCAAAGCTTGTAGATCCACGGTAAGAGTTGAATGATAGACATGAAGCTCCTTGAGGTTGACCAGCTGAGTTATCATTGGGGTAAGCTTAGCATCNGGTATAAGTTCCAATTTCATGACTTCTATCTCGTTGAGTTCAAAGACATTGTCTGGTAACCCACTAAGCATGAAAAGATGAAGCTCCACTTTGTCCTTGGAATTGCGAGTTAGTTTATTTCGTAGCATCTCCACCGTCCACTCGTTGTTCAGATTGATCTGCTTCAGTTTGTTCTCGCTGACCTCGGAGAGNAATATGGAGAACCGTTTGGAGTAAAGTGGGTCATACTGGTCTGCCAAGTGGAGGATAAAGGCAAAGTCATTTTGAACATCTGGGATATCGCTGTAATTGCTCTTTTCTCTGACGGCTTCAAACGAATATTGGTTGAGAGAACTTCTCAGCATCCACCAAAGACTGTAAAAACAAGCAAACCCGTACAAAAANATGAGCAGCACATAAAATGTGGCCAAGACCTTGAAAATCGCAGCAAGAGAGTAAACACATTGGTATCTCTTGTACCCTGTAAACGCTTCAATGTCAACAACACAGTCCATTTCAAAGGTTATGTGCATCAAAAAATAAGACACATACGTAATAATCACAAGTAGTGCAATGACTTTAATGACGATCTGCTTCAGGTACAGCTTATAGATGATGTCTTTTTGCTCCACGTGTTGACGGAACCGCCGGACTTTTTCGAACAAGGCCTTGGCCTGTTCACCTTCCTTTTTATCGAGTACGCTTGAAGCATCATCTTCTACTGCGGAGCTCTCCACCCCGGGTTGTAATGACTGTTTTCTTATGTCAGCATCTTCCGCAATAGTAGAGGAAGTCAGTCGACGCGAGCGCTTGCGGGTCTGATTCATCACAGTTTGTCCCGTGACCGTTTCAGACAAAGCTCGAGTTGTCCATGGCGAATCGAAACATTTGTAAAGAATAGAAACAAAGTGCTCCAGTCTGGAGCTTGTGCTTGGGTAATGGAGCCAGAAATTGCTGCACACGGCAAAAATGATAGTGTGGAGGAACACCAGGTAGGGGAAAAACTTTGTAAACCAGTGGAGCTGCTTTTCATAGCATACCGCGTCGATATAGGCATATTGTTGGCGGTGCAAGTCATTCTGGATTCCTGTGGGGTGACTAGTTGTTCCCAAGATCCCAGATGATAAATTAATCTTTGCNGTAACGTGTTCCAGGGGATGTGCACAGTGATTGTCCACTTCTGCCTTACAGGGAAGACACAGCATTCTGCTTTGAGTGAGCTGCAGTGCACCTGCCAGAACAGCAATCATCAACATCACCATTGTGATATAATACCAAAACACATCCCACCATGGCTTCAGTATGTGATAGGATGACTGTGCATCTGCTAGAAATCTCAGCTCTGTGACAGTTATCATGATTTCAGTGGGCGGTAGCTGCAGTACAGAAAGAAAAGAATAGGAGGTAAGTCCTCTGGTTAACTAGACAATAATGAAAAAATAAAAAACAATGGCTTGTGTTAAATATTTCCTCTGCCTATTATACATATAATTCAGCTTTAAAATAAAGATAAACATACAAAATAAATACGGGACACAGACAACGATCAGTAATCTTAATTACAGGGTGAGCCGTTAATCACGTATTTATCTGGCTTTGTTATTGTACTTACAGTTCTAATGCAGACAGNCCAAGTATTCCCTGGGAGACTCATAACTTCTGCATGATCACGACAGCTATTACCAAATTACCCATGGCTTGTGTCCATCATATGCATTTCTTAAATAAGCTGATCAGCTACTTTGTACTTAATTGGGGACATTTTACTTTGACTCTAATTGGAATATAATATAATATCAGCTGTATGTCCCAAATGGATATTCCTTATAGGAAAATCAATTTTCATAAAAAAAAAAAAATATATATATATATATATATGTATAAAAATAATGAACTCATTTTCATTTGACAATATATGATAAAGCATAACTGAAACCCCAAACAATACACACCATAGTTAATTACAGCCACACTTATCGCACATGATAATGGTGACTCCATGCCACCNATTACATCATTTTGCACTTTCTAATAATGGAATAGTATATAATTGTAGACATTTAATATTAATGACTATANTGGAACTGCTCGAAATCCTATTCACTAAGCTACACCGGAAAAGGCATATACATTTGATACTCTGTTTTGAAAATTACATTTGGATGAATTTCTATGAGTGTATAGAGGTCATTTGGAAAATAACATAAAACATGAATTATTATAATTAATAAATAATGATGTTATGATTATAATTAATAAATAATGATGTTATGATTTGCATGCAGTGATATCTTACTAAGCGATAATAACATACAAATAAATGAGATATTTGTTGGCATGTAGTGTCTTAGTTTGAGTATACTGTATGAAGCAATCAGTTTCCACGCTAAGGGAACATATAATAATCACAGAAGCCCTTGTCAGCACTAATGAATTACAGACAGCACACTTCAGTTTATGTGCTCATTTGAGAGTCTAGAAGTGGCTGTGAATCTAGTATTTCACCTTCTCATTTGAGGCAGCCATTGAGTGGATGAACCATTAAATCCAACCTATCAATTACATCTTAGCTGGACAAAGCACTACAACACTCAGGGGTATATTTACTAAGCGGTGAGATTGCAGGGAGACTGAAAAGTGGGGATGTTGCCCATAACAACCAATCAGATCAAACTCTCGGTATTATTTTACACACTGGAGAATGTGAACTGATTAGTAGCTATGGGCAACATCCCCACTTTTCAATTCCCCAGCAAATTCCCTGCTTAGTAAATATACCCCTTAGACTTCAAGTGGCAAAGCNGTATAGCCCACTGAATGACTGCCTCCTTGTGTAAAGATTTCCCATATCAGACATGCTTACCACAATGCAATAGAATACGTGTTCAAATCTTCAGTCAGGGGGTCTGCATCTTTTATACAATCTCTTCATCTCTGCATTCGCTTTCATTCTGGAGAAAATCCCAGCGCCATCTTAATCCTCCTGNGGAAAAGGGCATCCGATGAAACATGCACAACCACACGGGCATACACAGGGTAGTGGACATGCAGCGATTCAGAGACGAATGATCACAGAGCAGTAGGAAAAGACACCAACGAGAAGCATTTATCGCCTTCTCCGAGCTCTGAGCGCGCAGAAAAGCAAAGCCACAAATGTTTCCTGCTGTGCTACATGCTGAATTTAAGCATTTTACAGACCACATGAATCTGCGGTCACAGCCAATGGGAAACTTTTACTGAAATAGAATANCTACTTAGTGACGATCAATAATGCCATTACTGTACCCACAGCTAGGCCTGAGGAGATGGCACCAGAAGATGCCCCTCTTACCACTGTGAACTAGTACATGAACCGTGATCGCGCCCAAAAGGTGGAAATAGTTCAAATGTTAGTTCTTCAAAAAGAATATCTGAATGAACCAGTGCTCTCCCAATCATATAAATCATCAAATATTATATATACATAGGGAGGTGCCATCCAAAACCCACACTGATCAATAGTTTAGAGAGGGGATGTTGTCCATAGCAACCAATCACATTGGGGCCGATTCAATCCTTTAGGATTTAGGCAAATAGCGTAAGGCAGAAAATCTCACGTTTTTTCGTTCGCACCTCATAGAGGTGCGCACTTCGCATTTTTTTCCCGTCTTCGCGCAAGATTGAATCGGCCCCATTGAGATCACATTCTCCAGTATGTAAAAATGAAACGTTATTCACAAGACTAAAAAAAGGAAATAAACATACTAGTAAGGAAGAGGACATTACTAGAGAAAAACACAGTATACTATATAGAATATTTCTCTATTATTTAAACACCCATACACGGGCGCAAGTGTAGATCTGGGCAGTACCAGACACTGTACTGCAGGGGAGGTAAGTACAAACTGTAAAAACAAAATGAGTGGTGACAGATGAAGTTTCCTAGCTCAACTCTAACTTCAAAAATAAACATAGATACCCCGTTCAGATTGCCTTAAAAACGGCGTTGTTTCAGTGAAAACGACGCCTCTAGTGGAAAAAGCGCCGTTTCAAGGCAATCTGAACGATGCCTTTTCAAAACGGCGCCTTAGGATCGGCGGCTTCCAAAAAAGAAGGCTAATCGGCGTCACGCCGCCGTTCTTAAGGTAAACTGAACGCTCTGAAGCTTGCAGGCCGGCTTCAGCGCGTAAGAGGGGAGGCGACTGGACTAAAAAGTCATGTGATCATTACGATCACAGTCTTTTTAGGCCTCCTCCCCTTCTCGCAGGACGCCGGCTTCACTGTGAAGCCGGCGTTTCCTGTGATACTTTTAGGTGGAAGCCGCCGATTTCGACGGCTCTGCCTGCGTGTTTTTAGCTGCAGGCAATCTGAACACGGCAAAAGCTAAGCAGTCTGAGTTTTTTTGTGCAAAAGCTAAGTACTTTCTTTGCATGCAACACATTTAAAGGGAGTTGGACTCCTCTTAATAGGGACCGATCCTGAGTTGCAAAGCTGCACTTTACACCTTTTTTTTAGGTGCAAATGTAGAGCTATGTGAGGAGTGCAAATACACTTATTAAACAATTTCTTTTATTACATGCAGCTCTGAATAGCGTCATGATTCAATTCTAAATTAGAGCTGAGCTCGGAAATGTCATCTTTTAATTCTTGCCTCCCCTGCTGTTCAGTGTTTGGTTTTGCCCAGGTCTAACACCAATTTCACCCTTACTCCCAAACTCTGGATCAGCCCCAATAGTAACATAGCAATTTTCTCTCGGTGTATCACTAGTCTTCAGACAGAAAATCAGCTCTGATAAAGCGTCTCCACTGGCTCATGTAAGCTTTGCCATAAAGAAATCCAAGTTATATCTTCTTGAAAACAAATGACAAGAAATAACGCGTGGGCTATGCAAGATGCGGCTCTCCTATGGAGAATATCACAGATACATTTCAGATATCTGAAAGCCAAGATGCTCTGGGAAATGCTGCTGATGGAAATACCCGACATGATCCCACGGGAAAAAGGACGATGAATGTTTATAATGATATTACAGCAGAACAGCACAGAAACAAGAGGCTATCTATCTACTGGCAAATACAGAAAAAACAACTCCTCAAGCTGTACTAAAATGTGATAATGGTGACAAAATAAGAACAAAAACAAAATGTTCAATTGTGATCTCAATACGTATATACTTAAATACACCCTACCAGGACAGTGGCATAGAACATAGACCTAGAGATGGATAGTTCCAGGGTTCAGGCCGGCTCCTGTGTTTTGCTGTCCATCTGATGGGATATATTGTGCTGTATGGATCTGTATTGCTGATGGCTCGTGTCTGTGTTTGCATCCCGGCCCTTTGATGTATTTTCCTGTGATCTCTGATTACACTGTTCTGTGAGCATCGTAGTGTTTGTTAGAACTGATGAATAGACTATTACACTGTTGGAATAAGGGGCTATGCAGTGGCTGACACTCAATATACATTCTTATATGCATTCAGAAGATGATTTTTATGTGAGCTATGCTTAAATCATCCCTTTCTATGCGCCTTACCCTTACCTTCCATATCCCGCAGNCTAAGTCTAACCTTCCCCTTTCTCTGAGCCTAACCATCCCCAGCCCGATACAGACAGCTCCCATTGCCGAGCCTGTCCCCCCTGTGTGGGATATTGCTGCATGTGTCGGAAATAAAGCCCATTTAAAACCTAACTTTTAGGTTTAGGTTAGGTTATGAAAGACATATCATGGTTGCCGGCTCACCCAGCATTTCCAGGAGACTCCCAGAATTTCAGGCAGTACTTCCGGTATCCCAGGAGCTCACTGGACATTGGCTAAAGCAGTGATTATAATCAATATCTCAGACCCGATTGTTACTATGGCGGACGGGTCTTGATGATGATGTCAAGCCCCACTAATCCGTAGCATAATATATGCTTTTACCATTTAGGGGGGTGGGGCTTTGGGAGTGATTTACATAAATGACACCCTCTACCCAACCCCCCCATGATGATGGCCTTTGGTTTCTCCCGGGAGCGGGCAACCAAACGTCGTCAACCCTGATCTATGTGGAGATCGTGTTGGGAATTCTCTTCCAGCTATTTACCAGCTGCNGTGAATTACTAGATCAGATTCCATTGGTACAGCCTAGAGGGCGAGTGCATATAAAATAAACCACTTCAATGCATGCTTCATGCTTCAAGCACGTTGTACAATTCACCNTCATTACATCATGTCTGAAAATAAGCTATCTATTTATAATTTCTAGTTAGCTATTATGGGTTCAAAGATAATAATGTTCTCATCCCAGTTTTACAATGCGAGTATTCTATAAGGTTGCAGAAGGGAAGGCAAAGTAATAGATATAGTACGTCACAAGGTATACAGATATTAACTAAAGCTAGGTACACACAGTAAGATAAATTGTTCCAATCGTAAGATTTTTCAAAAGTGGGCAAAACCATGTTGAATTGCAGGGGAGGCAAATTTAATTAATTACAATCAGTATTACAGGTGAGAGATGATGATTCCAGCACAAGTGTAATAACAGTGTAACAGTAACGCTGGTCAGTATCTGTGTGCAACATGCAACAATAAAGTATTCTCCCTGCATGCACACACTGACATTCATTTTACCTCCCCCTGCAATTCAACATGGTTTTACCCACTCTTGAAAAATCTTACGATTGGATACAATTTATCTTACCGTGTGTACCTACCGTAGCTTTAGATTTTAATTATCTTTTCCTCTTAACAATTGAATAAAGCTGGACATCCACTACAACAATTGCATATTTTCTTTATTCATATTTNGCCATTTNTTTTTGTGAAGTAACAAATGTCTTATTATTTGTCTCAGTTGCATGGCGCGAGAAGCATGTGTAAGGTCTGCAAGGTGGGAGGGGTAGGGGGNCCGGGATTAATAATGGGGCTAATGGGATTACAGCCCCAGGCCTCCATTTTCAAAAGGGCCCATAGTGCTGTAGCTAGTGATATCAGTGTGATGAAGGAGGGTACAACGTGATGAAGTGGACATTTAATGCTGTAACAGTACAGAGAGAAGAAGGTCTGAGTCCGCTCCAGATTAATGATCATGTCCAGTCTCTTATTTAGGAGAGATTGATGACATTATATAAAAATGATATAAACTGAGATACATTTATAGTTATCTATCATTTTATGCACATGGCTGGCTATGGAGATAATTGCAGGGAATGGCTTAGCTGGAAAACATATGCNGCAATTAGAGACTAAATAGAGGTAATTGTATTCTGCGGCTATAGTNAGAGCACAGTAATCGGAATAAATGAATCAATATACCTTGATAGTGGTGAAAGCAAAACAACAGGAACATTCAGCTGTGTGCAGTATATCAAACACCAAATTATCACCAAGAGCAATAATTATCTATTTAAATGACAAATAGTCATTCATAGAAAATGCATGCAGGAAAAGTATTTATTGTAAACATATAGTACTTTTACAAGTGTGGCAGGTATGAACACTGTACAGCCAAACACCATCCATGTTCCCCTNTCCTATCGTGAAACTAGTGCAGGGTATTACACTGTTATGTATGGTATGGAAATAATAGTTATGGTTGTTCTAAATCTAAATATTTAATCTAAGGATTTAAAAGAGCTTTAAGAGAAGTCATTATTTTTAAATAAAATAAGACTGTGTGCATAAGCAAAACGTTAGCATTACTTCCTAGGGTTAAATGCTAAAACAAGGGTATGTATCAGTGGTCGAAGTGGAAATTTAGAAGTGGGGGTATGGACATTTAGAAGTGGGGGTATGAAAACACTGAATATAATGGAAGTCAATGGAGATTTTTAGTTTTTTAATTATAACATTGGGAGAAGTGCCGGTATGGCATACCCCCGTATACACCCCCACTTCAAGCCCTGGTATGTATGATAAGGGTATGTTAAAAGGTGTGGTTTGAACATATAAGGTCAGATGTGGGTGGACTTTGGCTGGGAGGAGGTGGAGCTTATTTTGAAAGATGTNAAATGACCTTCAGGTCAATGCAACTAAATAAATTTACCTCCCCTGCGATTCAACATCTCCATCATGTACGGTGAGATGCTGTATATACGTGGCGGCGGTTACCAGTGTAAACTCAAGATCCAGGCTCCTGAGAAGGCTGCATGACCTGTGCGCGCTTTACGGTGTGTAATCAGGGGGCCGGGTTGTGCTCTCACGTCTGACGAGCTTAGTGCAATGAGTGATAAAAGTGGAGAGAGAAAACGAGTTCTTCATAATAGGAACCATCGCCAGTTACAGTAACCACAGGTGGAATCAGAGTTGATAGGAAACAGAAGCTCTGACATATGAGGCTGCAGAGGGTTTCGAGTGTTTANTATTAAAGCCATTAAGGGGCCAGTAATGACATCTTGCAGCAGTTAAAATACATNTAATAAATATCCATAAATCCATCAAAATAACAAGCTATTAAAGACTGCGGCATCATGCCAGACACTCAGCGTCTTGTGCCAGGATCTCACACCACCCATCCTTTCCACCCTGATATTCATATTTCCACATAATAAATAAATGATAATGAAACATCTATTCTGCAGAACATAGAGAACCATTCTAATTTAAGCAAAGAGTCACCCCCATCCAGTCTGTACACTGCCCTGTATTCTTCATTNTAGCTGCAATCAGACAGAACAGATACTGATGAGCCTCACAGGACTTGTNGAGGATAAGACAGATAAAGGAGAACCGGTGCCTCTTCTGTATTAGTCACAAGGCCATTTCCACAACAGCTGCAGCATTGTGCAATCTCCCATTCTCTACGGTCAGTGGAAACCTGCTGCACTTCCATTACTCCACAATTCTTTGGAAACTTGTGAACCATAGGCGTATACATGTTCAAACATAGATTTGCTCAGCTCTACACTTGCACCTAAGAAAAGGCAACTCTGCCCCATACTGCGTTCATATGCAGAGTCTGGATCCAGTTCTTAACGTTTCAATTCATGTTTGGGGTGATTTCCAAAAGAACAGCTTTCCATATGTTAGGCTGGTGGATGGGTAGAGTAATTCAAATTGAGTATGGGCTGGGCTGAGGGCCTGTGTTATGGATCTATTTCCATACGACTCCCTTAGGGTTACATGTGTAGAACGTGAGGTAGGGTTCTGGGCATGCCAGGGGAATGCATTAAGAAGTTACAATTACTCTGCCTTAAGGAACAGGGTGCAATCAGAAAGCAATGTCTGGATAATGCCCTTAGTTAGTGAAAGGATTGGTTGCTAGATAAACAAATACTTTCCTTTTTATGAAAGTCCCCCCTTTTCCTGTAATGTCACCCATAATGCATGTAGTCTGCCAAGAAAAGATCATGGTGAAAGAACTGAAACCCTTCATGCACATAAAGCAGATATGTTCAATGATTCCAGAGTTGGTAAAGATGAAAATGGAAGAAAATGCTAATGTGTTTGCTGCTGCGCACATATCCCTCATCTGTCAGTACTGACACAAACAGTACAGCACCTTCCCCTTCCACTACCCCAACCCTCATTGTAGCCTAACCCCAACCCTCCCTGCAACCTAACCCCAACCTTCACCCCATACAACCTAACCCATTCCCTCCCCTTCTATGCTACACTATCCCCTAGCCCAGGGGTTCTCAAACTATTTTGCTCTGGGACCCCATCTGACAAAAAAAAA
>JABWIB010012487.1:8229-22589 GCA_016617825.1 Platyplectrum ornatum | reverse complement strand
TCAACTGCCACTCTGCCCTATCTGCACCCAGACATCTCAACTGCCACTCTGCCCTATCTGCTACAGACATCTCAACTGCCACTCTGCCCTATATGCTCTGCTCTATCTGCTACAGACACCCCAACAGCCACTCTGCCCTATATGATACAGATAACTCAACTGCCATACTGCCCTATCTGTTCTCAGAAACATCAACTGCCATTCTGCCCTATCTGCAAACATACACCTCAACTGCCACTCTGCCCTATATGCTACAGACACCTCAACTGCCACTCTGCCCTATCTGCTCCCAGGAACCTCAACTGCCACTTTGCTCTATATGCTACAGACACCCCAACTGCCACTCTGCCCTGTATGCTACAGATAACTCAAATGCCATACTGCCCTATCTGTTCCCAGACACATCAACTGCCACTCTGCCCTATCTGCTCAACTGCCCTATCTGCACCCAGACACATCAACTGCCACTCTACCCTATCTGCTACAGACACCTCAACTGCCACTCTGCCCTATCTGCTACAGACACCTCAACTGCCACTCTGCCCTATCTGCTCCCAGACACCTCAACTGCCACTTTGCCCTATATGCTACAGACACCCCCAACTGCCACTCTGCCCTATATGCTCTGCTCTATCTGCTACAGACACCCCAACTGCCAGTCTGCCCTATATGCTACAGATAACTCAACTGCCATACTGCTCTATATGCTACAGACACCCCAACTGCCACTCTGCCCTATATGCTCTGCTCTTTCTGCTACAGACACCCCAACTGCCAGTCTGCCCTATATGCTACAGATAACTCAACTTCCATACTGCCCTATATGCTACAGACACCCCCAACTGCCACTCTGCCCTATATGCTAAAGACACCCCAACTGCCACTCTGCCGTATATGCTACAGATAACTCAAATGCCATACTGCCCTATCTGCTCCCAGACACCTCAACCACCACTCTGCCCTATCTGCTCCCAGACACCTCAACTGCCACTTTGCCCTACATGCTACAGACACCCCAACTGCCACTTTGCCCTATATGCTACAGAAAACTCAACTGCCATACTGCCCTATCTGTTCCCAGACACATCAACTACCACTATGTCCTATCTGTTCACAGACACCTCAACTGCCACTCTACCCTATATTCTATAGACACCTCAACTGCCACTCTACTCTATCTGCTACAGACACCTCAACTAGGGTTACCACCTTTTCATCTTTAGATTCCCGGACACAACCCCGCTCCCACCCCCCTGAAATAAACCTTGGATATGACACATTTATTTTGCCATTAGAGTTTTTATTGTTATTTTTTTTACTTTTTTGGGGATCAGTGTCCTGCACACCGCCCCCCTCCAGGCAACCCATCCGGCACCGTTGTGGCAGTCACATGCTTCATTATAACCGCAAGGGGCAGAGTGGGGGTCTGAAGCTGGGGTGTAGCTAGGTGCCATGGTGTCTGGAGCATGGTATGTTGTGGTGCCACAGCGCCCCCCAATAATGTGGGAACAGTTTATAGAGAATCACAAAGAATGTGACAGATCTAATTCAGAAAGCACTGGGAAATACCATGATGCGTGTCAGGGGGGTGAGAGTTACATCTGGGTAATACCATGATGAGTGTCNNGGNGGTGAGAGTTACACATGGGTAATACCATGATGAGTGTCAGGGGGTGAGAGCTACACCTGGGTAATAACATGAGTGTCACAGGGGTTATGAATGTGGAGTTAAATACAAAGAAGCATAATTGCATATATAAGTAGTTCCTCTCTGAGTCATGTTACCGAGGAGGAAAATTCTGTGTTGTGTTGGGGGAAGAATTCCATCATTTACTTCAGACTACTATGTATGTGGGAGCCACAAACATTTACAGTNCCCCTCCAGGCAACCCATCCGGCACCGTTGTGGCAGTCACATGCTTCATTATAACCGCAAGGGGCAGAGTGGGGGTCTGAAGCTGGGGTGTAGCTAGGTGCCATGGTGTCTGGAGCATGGTATGTTGTGGTGCCACAGCGCCCCCCAATAATGTGGGAACAGTTTATAGAGAATCACAAAGAATGTGACAGATCTAATTCAGAAAGCACTGGGAAATACCATGATGCGTGTCAGGGGGGTGAGAGTTACATCTGGGTAATACCATGATGAGTGTCNNGGNGGTGAGAGTTACACATGGGTAATACCATGATGAGTGTCAGGGGGTGAGAGCTACACCTGGGTAATAACATGAGTGTCACAGGGGTTATGAATGTGGAGTTAAATACAAAGAAGCATAATTGCATATATAAGTAGTTCCTCTCTGAGTCATGTTACCGAGGAGGAAAATTCTGTGTTGTGTTGGGGGAAGAATTCCATCATTTACTTCAGACTACTATGTATGTGGGAGCCACAAACATTTACAGTAATCTAAAACTAAACTACATTCTGTTCTGATGATAGATATAGATGGATTTCTATTAGTAAAATCCATTATTCAAATATTATTTACTCCTTTGCAGCAATCTGCAATTTAACGATAGTGTTTTCTTTTTAACATAAAAAGCTATTGAGTCATTTATGACTTCATCAATATTGTGTCTAATATGATGTTGGTATAATCTCAACAGTGTAAAAAATACTCTTTTTTATCTTTTCATCATTCATTTTTAGGACAGTTTCTGGCAAGTATATAAAATATAAGGGGGTATATTTACTAAGCAGTGAGATTGCAGTGAGATTGAAAAGTGGGGATGTTGCCCATTGCAACAGATTCACACTTTCAGTTTCATTTAACACACTGGAGAATGTGAAATCAAATATGATTGATTGCTATGGGCAACATCCCCACTTTTCAATCTCAATGCAATCTCATTGCTTAATAAATATACCCCAAGGTGTCCCTATGGATATTTCATCTTCACAGCATAGCATATGAAATATGGTATTGAATATGCCGTTTTTTATTACTAATTAACAATAATCATCATCATTATGTTAGACAATACACAGGAAATTAGATCCCAATTGCTCATCCTTAGAACACTGAACTGGATACAGACTTCATTTTCCATGCAGTTGATTCAGATTCCATTTGTTTTGCATTCTTTGTGCAGTATCCTTGCAATCAGAGTGAAATATTCTCTACGCAGACTACTGATAAATGACACTTCCAGCAACAAAGAAAGCCGATAAACGTTTTCCACAAACAATGTTTTTTATCATTTCAAATCTTTCTATTTTCTTTATGCACTTTAGTTTGTGTCTGCAAATCATTGTGAAGACATAGGCAACCTTTGGCATTCTCCAGTAGCTTCGATAGCTGGCACAGCATAAAGGGTCTTTCGTAGTGCCACAAGCTGCCTGATGTACAGTGTTCTTTCAGTTGAGAAACGCAGAACATCAAACTGTATAACAACAGGTCACAAGTCATGAGATCCTATTTTTTAAGTATGATCATAGAGCAAAAATAACTGTCCTTTGATTTCAGTATCTGCAGTGTACTCAGGGCCAAATTAATAATGGCAGCACAACTGTCTGTTCCCACTCAGTGCAGCTACAAGCGTGACCTCTCGGATGTCCTGATATGTGACATTACCCTTGCAGTTTCCCACTGTAACTCTCTGACATCCAATTAAGTGGCTTCACAGAGTTCACCCCTGCCGTCACTGAACTGTGCCCTAGAACTCTGTCTAGGCGAGCGGTAGCTGCAAACGTCTGAGGCCTAAATTTACTAAGAGGGAGATTGAAAAGTGGGGTGTTGCCCACTTTATATCAGATTCAAGCTCACATTCTCCAGTATGTGAAATGAAATGAGCGTGTATTTTTACTAAGTGGTGAGATTGCAGTGAGATTGGAAAGTGGGGAGATTGCCCATAGCAACAAATCAGATTTAATCTCTCAGTTAAATTTTACACACTGGAGGGTGTAAACTTTAATCTGATTGGTTGCTATGGGCAACATCCCCACTTTCCAATCTCCCTGCAATCTGTCTTTGTGAAAAAGAGCCTTGCAATGGCTTGGTAAATAATACTGAATTCTAAATTAATAATGAATTAAAAATACTGATTACTGAATTAATAATGAATTAACTTTTTGCCTTCTATCAGTGTGGACAAAGTTTTGTCTGATTCTATGTCTATGGGAAAATTTGTTGTGTTTGGTCAAAAAAACAAACTGAATCCAGCATTTAACAGTAAAACCAGTAAAACCAGAATCTAGCATGTAAAAAAAACATATATCACTAACGTTTTGGAATCAATTTGAAAGTCATAATTTTATTTATCTTTTTAGGTAAACTATGGACAACAGCAATGATAATACTCCTATCAAACCTGATGATCACCTTATCAGTGACCAAGTGTTAACTAATCAAGATGGGTTACCCAGTGTGGAGCCATTAGAAGCCAATGAAGTGCAGCCCGTTCAGAAAGATTTAAGTGGATCAACTGATCATGACATATCAGAAGAGCTCAGTAGACAACTGGAAGACATCATTCAGACGTATGGCTCATCTAACAGTGTGAGCATTGAGAACCAGAGCACTGATCTGCCTGTCAAAGAAGACCAACTGAACGATGATATAGAAACTGAGGATGCAATAATGGAGGATACAAAAGAACCCTCAAATGGCACCTCGGCTAAAGACTCTGCTTTAAACAAAGAGCAAAAAATAGAAAAGAAAATGCTAAAAGGCCTAGGTATGGGATCTACCTTTATTTTGGTGCATTGTAATATAAAAAATACATATAGTAGCGATTCTCAAACATTTTGGTTAATTTACCTACTAAGGAATCAGGCCAAGAGTCTCTTTATAAAAAACTATTAATCAAGTGATACTGAAAGATGTAATTTTATTTTATCTAAAATTTGCCTACTACTGATTAGTTTGTATATAGATGCATTAAAACAATAAATTAAGAAGCATGATAAACAAAAGGTAGAAGATAAAAGATAAAAAAGGTAATCGATATATAGAAAAGATACAAAAGATAATTTATTATGTTACTATATCATTTTTGACTGAATTACCAGTAAAATAAAATCTACATAATATACACTAATAAACTACTGTGTTCATACCTAATCATGAACAAACTGATAGGATAACATTAGTGTTTAATTATAATGTAAGATATCGTTTAGATTTTTTACCTAATACTAGATTATTCTAAACGTCTCCTGGGAACACTTAAATTCCTTGCTTGTCAAATAAAGAAAATTGTTATATGTCATTAGAATTATTTGATTTCAATTGTTTCGCCTCAAAAGAAAAAGTATTTACTGAAATTAGAGTAAGAAATCAGCGTTAATATTAAAAATAGAAATGCTAGTGAAATTTGGAGTTAATATCTAGGGACATGTTTTTCTAGAAATCTTTTTTATGTTTGATAATCATAGCCTATTATGAAGACTCCAACATTTCTAACACACATTCAGCAGATGTGAATCTTTCTATGTCTGCTCATTAGATTTGCAAATGAATCCATGAATTACCCAAATTCATAGTTTCCATGGGTATGGTAATAAGGCTATTTCTTCTTTTCTTCTGTGAAGCTAAATAGTTAGAGCATTGTATTGTAAGATATGTCACACTTTGTGGAATAATTAATTTAATTCATGCAGAACTATACGATATCATGATTGTACATGTTCTCCAAGGTAAGCAGTCCCAACTGCAACACATTACCAATGAATATTGATACATTATTCAGTAACAAGAAATATCACACTGAATTCTCTCATTTCTCTTAGTTTAATACACACCAGAGCACAACTTGTAGGAAATAGTTCCACATTTACAGCTCATATAGGATTATTATATTTTTAAGATAGGATTTACAATATCAGTTAATATTTTGTGTACAGTTCACAAAAGTTAAATTGTGCAATTATAAAAAAGAAATGAAATTTATATTTTGCTGTGGAGTGCTGCTACATGATTTATGAAAGCTGATATTCCAAAATAAGTAATATGGAATTTATCTTACTCAAATATTCTATTGGTCATTAGGAATCTGATACAAACTTTCACAATAGGGACATATTCCAATGGCTAGGATTGGAAAACCTCTGCATCTTGTCTGGTTATTCTGGTGCATTTCCTAAGACAGGGCAGCGAGCTACATTAATATTACATGAAGATGGCATTGGTAGGTGTCAGTTATTATAAGTCTGTGCCCACACAAGCCTGAATCCAGCAGGATCAGAAGTCTGGATCACGATCTATGTAGACAACTGATGTCCTTGTTGCTATATCAGCCAATGAAGAATTTGGCTCAGTAGTGATTGTGTATACAGAATTGTGTCTATGGTATTTCATTTCACAGCTATTTTAAACCACACATTAATGTGTGTTATTTGGATTTCAATATAAAAACACTAGCAGTGTTATATACAAAATATACTGTGTTTTTTTAATGTTTTTTTATTAGTAAATAAAAACATTAACATGCTGGTATAGCTTAATATAATGTAAAAATGTAAAGATTTATAATATAAAACCCTATTTATGGACTATCCTTAAATCCAATACAATGCGTGAATCCCTGTTTCTGCAAAAATGGCAGTACCTACGTATTAAGTGCATGCCAGCGTTTAATTCCCCATTGCCTGTAATGGGCTCTGGCTCCAACATGGTGGGGTCAACTTTGGACCAGATCTGCTCCAGTTCGATCTCCTTATGGCTACCATGCCTGGATAGCCAGGTGTCCCCTACACATGCACATAGTTGTGAATTCATTTTTGGACCCGTGCTCCAGCTCCCACCATTGGAATACTGGTCTCCTCAGACCCATTAGTCAATGGGACTTTGGCTCTATTTTGAGCGGGTGCTACTCCGCACTCTGGGGTTCGACAATGAATTCACAGGTATGCGGCTCCACAGGGGCGGTTGATACACAAGTAACAAAACATCTACTGCTCCTAAAAATAAGATTACCTCCCTTGTGCAACTTTAATGAACCATTATGTATGCCATGCTCATACTAATATAGGTTTTGAAAAAGCCTTATTAAAAATATTGTCTTTTTAGGTAAAGAGGCTGCTCTACTTATACAAAGCATAAACAAGCTGAACACACCAGAGGAGAAATTAGAAGCATTGACAAAGGAGTATGCAGAGCTGGTTAGTATTGCTTAAATGCAGATGACCATTTGTATTGTTTTTAGTATTCTGCTGTCCATGTGAACAATAATGCAATGAAGTGACTGTTTTGTTTATTGAGTATCCAAAGAGTTATATTTGGGCTACAATGTTTACCATTGTATTTATTGCCTTTTTATTGTTATACCTCTTACTTGTGCGTCATTCAGCTGGCATCGCAGTGTTAGTTAATTATATTGAACTATGTGTTATGTTGAACTTATTTCTATTTTGCGGTTATTATACTTGTTGTTTTACTTCTATGCAGCTTGACGAGCATCGTGCAGAGCAAAAGCAGATGAAGCAGCTGCAGAAGCGTCAATTGCAGATTATAAAAGAAAAAGACCAATTACAAAGTGAACACAGCAAAGCTATACTGGCTCGCAGCAAACTGGAGAGCCTGTGCCGGGAGCTGCAAAGACACAACAAAACACTTAAGGTTTCTTTTACAGACATATATTTATAATACCGGATAATCCCTTTTTCTCAGAAATTCCTATTTTGTCATATTTGTCCATAGAAAGGAAAATGTAATAGGCTACAGTTTTTCCTTCTACCAAGAATGAATTTTTCCTTGGTAGTTTATGTGGAAATCTGGAAATATTGAGTCTAATTAGCTCAGTGCTCTCTAGGTATTTCTGCACAGGCTACATGTATTTATCATTGTGCTGAAAAGTTGGGTATTATAAAGAAATTATGTTCTGGGGGTTGCCAGGGACAGCGGTGCCATTAAAAGAATGTCTAATCCGCCCTGTGGGTATCTAGCTAGACAGCCAGGAATTAACCAAATTTTGTATTTTTTTTGTCAAGCATTTAGAGCATTATATATTTTATTGTCTATAGAAAAAAAAGTATTTTAATAAAGTAGACTAATAGGTCAAAGCTAAAGTGACATTAACTGGCCATATGCAGTATAGTCATACTGGGTTCTGTACATGCGGAAAAAGAGGGGGGGGAATGAAAGTACTATTTCCCTTTTAGTAAGTGCAAAAATGATAATACAGTTATGTATAGTTCCTCTTGATACAGACGCAGTGAACTGCAGCACTATTGTGTAATAGGCCATCCACAACTGGCCTAGTGCACATGCACTAGATGATAATACGACCGCTATGAGCCAGCAGTTGGTTAAATGGGACTTATCTAATTCAGTCACTGGCCATGAACAAAAGTTTACTAGATGTATCAGATTATTTTATGGTCTACTATTTTTGTGCATGTTTCATACTGTAACATGTATGTTAAAAACATGTAAATTAAAGATACACCCACTTCTGTTATGCCACTTCTACTTCTAATTTCCTCTTCCACCACTAATCAGACTAAACACTAAACACCTCTGTATGTAAATACTTTCTGCAAACAAACTCATTATGTTACCTTGCCTTTAGGAAGAGACCATTCAGCGTATACGAGAGGATGAAGAAAAAAGAAAAGAAATTACTAATCATTTCCAGATAACACTGGCAGATATCCAGAGTCAGATAGAGAAGCAGAGTGAGAGGAACACTGCGCTGTGCCAGGAAAACGCAGAGCTGGCAGAGAAACTCAAGAGCATTGTTGGCCAATATGAAGTCAGAGAAGAGGTAAGGTGGACCAGCTGTCCAAAATGTCAGTCAACCCTAATAGCGAGCAAACCTAGAACTAGAGGCAATGTAACACATGTGACTATAACACATAAGTTACAAAATGATGCTGTTTTTAAATAAATAAAATATCGGTATTGCTTTCATCTAAATTCCAGCTACAATATTATTATTTAAATAATTGGAGCAGGAAGCAGAGATATTGCTATCATTTTTGTGAGTAATGTAAATCTACCATTACCATACATGTGGTAATAATCTTGCATTAATTCATTTCACAGTTAGGATAATAAATAAAATACAGCAAGTCATACTGTACACATAAACTCTAATAAACTTTTAATAAATAATACATATAAATGATGTAAATCATTATTCAAGTATACTTTAGCATCAATATTTAAAGAAAATATGACCTATAGTCTCAGTAATTAATACATTTCTCAAAATTATCCTACACTTCCTGAATACATTACAGTTTAAGTGATTAAAGAATTAAAGGTAAATGGAAATTTAAAATATAAGATGAGTTATATGAAATTATAATTTATTGAAATATACGTTTAGGTATAACCTGTGGTATTAGTGGAGTTAGTTGGTATAGCTAAGAGTCTAAACATGAAATAAATGTTTAAACTATACATACATGGATGCAAAACTCATATTTATTTAATGGGTTTTGTTAATAAGTTTATGTTCTTACTTTAAAAAAATGACTACTTTAACCTCAAGAGCCGCCCTAATGAGCTAATCTTCTAAAAGGCTAATGCTAGGTGTTCTATAAACAAACAAACCAACTGTAATGTGTGAATGATAGAGAGGTATGTCACCCCCTTCTCAGACTATAAACTTGTTTAATATCTTAGACCAGTATACTGGACACTACAATGGATCCTTTAATCTTTACCTATGGAGTGACATAACTCAATAGAAAGTGACAGTGAATGAAGCAGAAATCAGACCAGTTAGACCTTGTTTGAATATGGTTTATGAATGGTTTAATGGTCACGTTTCAATCATGTAATCATTTCTAACTATGTATTACATTGATTTAGCACCTGGATAAAATGTTTAAGCAGAAGGACCTCCAGCAGAAGTTGGTGGATGCCAGGTTAGAGCAGGCCCAGGAGCTCATGAAGGAAGCAGATGAAAAACATAAACGGGAGAAAGATTTTGTAAGTGTTGTTTCTTTCTTTCTTACCCAGAATGTATTTAGTTCAATGACAATTCAGCTCACTTTAAACATTTAATGACACCCTGATATGGGAGAATGCAATGTTTGTTGGTAGGTATGCTTAAACGTTCTCAATTATTTCTTACAGCTATTTATACCATTTAGTGCAATTAAACTATTCATTTAAATACAGTTACTTTATAAATCAGGGTCATTGGAAACACAATCAATATTAATGAAAAAGTTATAAGAATTACAAAACAATGAAGATGATGAAATATAAATAGTTTTTTTCTAAAAATATTCTATGACCAAATAAACATATGTAACTATTCCTAATCCAAGGATTTATTAAGGGTTATCTTAGGCCTAAGCTCTTAAAGTACTAACATAAATCTATGTGTTGGTCAAATGTATATATTCTTTAATATAATATATATAATATATATTTAATCTTTAATCAGTCCATAGAATATTGAATTGAAAGGTGAGGTTGTGAATGAGTTAACTAAATGGCGAACAGAAGGCCCAAGCATATATAGATTGATACAATTAATATATTCAGCTATTGCCAAAGCATATTCCTGCTTCATCATGTGAATTTAATTTACTTGGCACAGTTTTCTCTGTGAATCTAGGATATGAAACAGCAAACAACTGAAAATGATATGTCCTATATATAATTTTCTAGTGCTTAAAGGCAATTGAACATACTACCCTATAAGTTTAATTAAACGTCTTTGTCCTTTCCCTTTTCATGTCTTTGTATTATCATACAGAGGGGTTTATTATTCTGAAATACAACACAAGGTTTCCATTGCTCCCAGCATTTTATACAATTCTACATACTTGTTGATTTAATTATATAATCAAACATAATCACTACATTATCTCGGGAGACATTGAAGAACCAAGCTGTAAATATGGAGCCAGTATATTTGTAACTGGAACCAGCACCAATATTTCCATTAGACTTAACCCAATGTATCCATGTTTTATATGTTTTTCTATTATACATGGTACAATTATAACTCACCTACATTTAATTTTAGTTACCCATTCAAAGTCATGATTGAAAATGCCTGCCACGCCATATATAACTCAATGAAACTATATATTATATTCTAGAAGCATATGACAATGGTCTTGCTTGGTTGACACACAGGTTTTATTGGCAACAACAACTGAATAGTCACAATTCAGAATGTTTTGCAATATAATGTAATGATTGCATTATTACTATTTAGTCATTGAAGACAGCAACACTAGCAAGTCGAGATCATAAATATTTTTATCCAGCTCGACACATCCTTCAGGCATTGCCATCTGTATATAGCGGCTATACTTAAATTTTTCCTAAACAATCTGATTAAGGAGGCAGCTGTTACACTTTGCTGTCTCTCTCTATTACTTGGCAGCTGTGGCTTCTATTTATTATTGCTTAGCTTAACAATACACACACAGATGCTTATTAAAACATAATGTCCTTTGAGCTCGAGATTTTTATTTATTGTCCGTAATAAAAATAAATCATGGGAAAACATACTGTGTTTTGGTAAAAATATATATTTCTCAAACTATAAGATTAGTAATTCACTGGCACAACATAAGGCAATTTGTCATTTATTCATATTTTATGCTTTTTCACAAACAGTACCTTGACAAAAAAACAGAAATGTCCTCTGTATTTTTCTGCGCAATTAGCAGGATTAACCATGCAGATGCTGAGAGTAACATTCAACATCATTGTTTCCTTTAATGTGTCACATCTGTATATGTTAATTGCGTATAATGTTGCCTGTATAAAAAATGTCTTGGTTTTATAAAGATGCAACTTATACCCCGTTCACATAAACTACCCTGGTAATATGACCAGGGTTGTTAGCTGTGGATCTGAATTACCCTGGTAATTAACCCGTTCACAGAGCTGAATTACCCTGGTAATTCACAAACTACCCTGGTAATTCACAAACTACCCTGGTAATTCACAAACTACCCTGGTAATTCACAAACTATCCTTGTCCTACACTGTTCACAAATAACACACTACCCGGGTAGTTCAGTTACCTGGGTAACTGACTGAATTACCCTGGTAATAGCTTTTGGTGTGAACGGGGTAATAAAGTTATATCCAAGTTTGGCCACCATTAAATGTCGAATACAATCAGATTTTCATGGTTCTAGCAATTCAAATGTACAGTTACAGGAATATACGAAAAGAAGACAGATGCACTTCTATTCAAACATGAACAAAAGAAGCAACAGCTTTGTATGTGTATAAATACCCATAAAAAGTGTATAATACAAAAAAGAAATTTATATGCAATATATACAATAATTGACTCACACTGGTTTGATTTAAAAAAAAGATTTTTTCATCAACACATATAATCAATAAAACTCAGTTTCCAGTGAGTTGTTTTCTGGCACTGTATAACCACGTGCCAGATGTCCAGATACATATCCGTCTAATAATGGGTTAGTACTAGTACTACACTCACAAAAAAGCAAGGGAGAAGTAAATTGTACAGTAAGGCCAAGGAAAGGAGTGATTATGGTCCACTGATACACAGCTGATGGATGGACCCTGACAACGTAAATGTAGCTAATTCACCCATGAAGCCTCTTTCAGCAAGGCTTTAGACCTCAGTGTGTGTACAGAGTATTCATGGAGGTGTGGATCTGGTTGAAAGTGTGCAAAGCCTCCCAGGCAAGGTCCATGGGAAAATATGCACCATGCAAGCACACGGCGGAAGCAGAGAAACTCCCCTTCTCTCATTTAAATTTGCGGTGTTGAGCACAGATGCGAAAGCAGATTGATGAGCACCCTACCCTGTCTGCTTCCTTAGACGATCTGCGATCTAGCCGGGCTGCCCAGAGGTTGTAACTGAGTACTGGGCTAGCCATCCTGCATTCTAGCCTCCCAATACGATTGCGGTGAACACATAAGGACTATCATTCCCAGAATCTGGTTGATTTACACACTGTTTCCGTTTGAAAATCAAAATGATGGTTTCCTAAATACAGACTGTTTTTAGTTTTGTAACTGTTTAAGTTCACCTATATACTATTAAAAGTGTCTGACTGCTGTTTTAGAAACATCAGTCTATTTTGACTTTTGATTGTGAGTCTTTGTGTACTGTTCAATTGTGTTAATGATATGTGTTGATTATCTTTTTTATCTGAGACCATCTTTCTACAGGTGTACACGTTTCTATTAGACTGAACTTAATACTCGTCTATTTATACACATTTGACACAGGTAGCACTGACATTACAGTCACATAAAGTACAGGTAAACAGGTCAATGTACTATATCAAAGTATCAATGCCTTCCGCATTAATATGCCACCTACAGGTAGCTGTTACTGTTGGAACTGTAACTTTTCAGAGTTGCTGACAGCATGGCACAAATCATATTAGCATGTTTCTGGGATAAATCCCACACTGGTATTTTAGAAATGTTATATAGACTATATAGACTCTATAGNCTATATGGACTCTTTCTTATATAAAACATGTACTTGTAGTGTTAATAATGTAATTTTTGATCTCAGTCGTGATACATTTAACTGACTGACTTTATTCAGTTTCATGGTTTTGATTTTATCAGCCATTACCAATGATGTTATTATTTATTAAGAATCAGCTAAAACCTTTCTATTTACTGATGCAACCAAGTTTCACAACATCATGTACATAGCCGGTGTGTACATAGCCACAGCTATCCGGTATGATCTAGTAAAAGGATCCCATTCCATTACCATTTTTTTATGATGGTTTGATTGATGGGCCCACCACTGCTTTCTTTTTAGTTACAAATATTATAAAGAGTTTAGAAAAAATAGATCCAATAAAGTTGCCTCCCTTATGTTATTCTGCACAGCTTATTATGTCATTTTCCCTTGTGCATACAACGAAGGGTCAATATCTGGAAAAACGTCTGTGATGAGACTGATGTAGATACACCTCTTAACAATTCATTTTAAATGTCATAATAATCAAGGCATGTAGCTTCTCTGGGAATACATTTAGAAAGAATGGTGGCCAGTGCTTTATCTAAGAAAGAGCTCTTCCCTAGGGTGCAAAGTTGATGTGTAAGTTATTTATGGTTCATTTCATTACCAGTTCAGAGGTAGAGGGGACTAAAATTTCCATGTATGGCTCTAGTGCATGCTATGGTGCTCTGCCCTTAGTAGACTAGGGAGCATTGCAAATCCTTTAACATAACAACTAGCATCATGTAGCGTGAATCCGGTCTAAATGTGTGAAGCATACACTGACAATATGTATATTTTATTCATATTGACATTCTGCATATGGCAATTCAAGTCCAGCAAATAACCCCCTCTGGGGGGGCGCCTCCGACCAGTCACCTCGCTTATATTGTTTTGTCTGCTCTTCGACTCCCCCTTCCCGACTACCCCTACCCCCCCCTCTTCCTTCCCTTGTCAGTCGTCACCCCCCACTCTCCCCTCCCCCC
>JABWIB010012482.1:0-12673 GCA_016617825.1 Platyplectrum ornatum | reverse complement strand
CCCCTGCAATTCAACATGGTTTTACCCACTCTTGAAAAAAGCTTTAGATTGGAACAATTTATCTTATAGTGTGTGGCCAGCTATAGTTTTAAAAAGAGCTAGTATCTGTTTGCTGTCGACATCACTTCTACTTTTAATAAAAAAACAAAACCAGTATCATGTTATTGTTGATTTTCAAAGCACAGTGTTCCATGAGAGTTCCACAGCTTGTTTAATCCTGAGTGTAAGGAACGAGATGTAAGGAAAGTTGATGAGCTTTATTTTAAATGTCAAACATGTGTGTATTCGTTGTTTTTCTTCTGTGCACATCTGCGGGTATTATACACTGTGACCGCAGAAAGCCAAACTCCTTTCCCATGGGAAAACTGCCTTACCACTTCCANATCTTGTGTTTGTGAATTTATTTATTTATTTTGTTTTCAACCAGTAACTGCTGCTAAATTCTTTGCTTTTGATATTTTAAAATAGTCGATAAGATTAGCGTTTACGAACAAATGCACAAGGTGAACATTAAGTGCTTCCCATAGCTGTATAGTTGCATTAGACCTCCTGTAGAAGGATATATTGATTAGGCAACAAAACTGTTTTCTCTGCTGTATTATAATTATGAACAGGTAATAGTACATTCAGATAGATCTGCTGAGAGACCAACTACCTGCTGAGACAATAGAATAATAAGCCAGTGTTGATAAACAGTGGTACAAATTCTACATATTTCTCAATATTTCTAAATGAATGATTAGAGGTACAGAAGTATCACATTCATTTCTAAACCTGTTTTAAAACTTCATTATGGAACTTTCCTCAAGACTCTGGACTGCATCCAGAACCCCGAGCACAGTGGATATATGATCCCATATCCTGCAGCCTACTAACCTCACATTGATATGGAGTTACATGAGCAGGACCTCTCTTAAGATTCTGTATCGTACNCACAAAAAATGTGATTATCTGCATATTACCTAAGGGCTATTGTGCAATTAGCATAGCTACTCTGCTTCCACAGAGGAAAACTGAATCCTGAATCTTATCCTGTCGATAAGAATATACATCTGGGTCCGGTCGTCTGTTACTTTCAGTAGTCACTTTATATTAGCGTTTGCTAGTTACAGTTCTTCTAGGGCCAACCCAAAAAGTTGAAAAGCATGTAATATCAGATTCAGATTAAATAATGTGAACCTGAATAATGTGAGCTGGAATGTGATTGGTTGCTGTGGCAAACAACTCCACTTTTGAATCACGCAGTTTAGTAAATTTAGGCCCTGGAAAGGTGTGAGCCCCAAAAAAACAGGTTTTTGCAGTTTAGTAATCTCAAGGCAGTGTTTGTAATTGATATTTCACCAGTGTTCCTCCATGGTCTGGCCCATTGCTCATTACCATTCTTAAATGTTCCATTGCTTCAGGATCATTTCAAAATGATTTGCTATAGAATAGATCCACCTATTTCAAATGTTAACAAACTACTGTAATTATAAAGTCTAATTTCTTCATGCCAAATGCATTTGACCTTTACACAGCGCAACGCAATTACTTCTATAACAGGGAATAAACATTATGGTTATATGGGTAAATATATGGCAGTAGTCAATGACTTCCAATTAGTTTAGGGGAAGGGGAATCATTGTCATTTTTTAATGACGACTAATCAACACACAAGAGTTATAGAAAATGTGACCAATGCAAAATAGAATTTGATACAAATATTTTTCCCCAAAAAATTTTTTTTTTTATAAATATATACATTATGGTCCTCTGTATGGCAGCAAACGGACGGCAGCTAGAAGCTCCAAATATCACATGGTTCTTCATAAAAATGTGGTACATGATAGTGTTGTATATAATCCATAATTTAACAATATTATTATAATTATATCACAATGTTTATCTGACCCTTTATTTCTTTTTTTTTCTTTTTTGTCTATTGTGAGGCCACAGTTGTGTCATCATTTCATCCTGTACTATCCTCTTTTTTCTGTTTCTATCAATATATTCTATTGTTCAATACTACTCTATAAAAGATAATATAGGACATTTAACATTTTTTAGCTTTAGGTATTTATTTGAAATGTGTTTTTAATGTTTTCCAGACTATGTTTACAATATTAGGTTATGTTGTTAGCACTCACTGTATGACGGCTTTGTCTTGTATAACAAGGAAANGTAAAATTAATTATTTCAATTTAAATTAAAAAATATAATTGAACTACTGAAAATCTTAAAATGAAAAAATGATTGAAAACCTGTATGCTTTTTTTGTAACTATTTCCCTTTAAATATTTGTACCTTATAAAAGTCTTGACTTCTATGTCTTATTTTTTGCAGTGAGGATACGGGTGATTTTTTCGATAGAATGAGAAGNGTACTTCAGAAACAAGAGAGCATGCAGCGGTATTGGAGGACAGAGGTACCGTATGTTCAGATGTTTGTGCCATTATAATTGCTCAGTTCTTAAAATAGCCATACCACGGCTGTAATGATGAAGGGAATAACCTGTCAAGCAGGCACACAGAAAGGTGCTTGCAATCTACTGCNATGTGAAAGAGAGACACAATAGAAACACATACAATGCCAATCAGATTTTGCTGTGACAGACGAATGAATTCTCTGGGAGTGATACCTGATGGCATCTTAAGCAGTCAGTGCATTCTTATTTGCAGTAATAGAAGCTGGCTACGTGAAAACAAAACAGGGATTATGAACTGTAAAAACATATGGAGATTATATACTTATTACCGTTTACAATGTAATTTTCATTAGTTACACAGTTGGTCTGTTTTGGATATTGGGACAGCTTTATTNCATGGGGCTGATGCCTTTGTATTATTGGCAAACAGTGTCATGAACTTGACCAGCAGTCAGATAGATTTGCAGCCCCTCAGTTGATGCGTAGCAGGGAATCAGGGCAATCAGAGCNGTCAGCCCAGGACACACACACACACAAAGGGCCATTTCTAGGGGTGCTCACATGAAAGCATTAGAAATGAAGACTGGACATTTACAAGGGCTGAAGTCAGGGGCGTAACTACATAAGGCTGGGCCCCATAGCAAACCTTTCAACGGGGCCCCCCTTTATAAAAATAAATAATAAAAAAATAATATATATATATATATATATATATGTTTGTATTTATTCTATAGCAGTTTGGGGCCCACATTATATAAACATGGGGGAAACACAACAGTAGATCTGGCTGTGGGTTCCATTTAAGGGATCCTGTTCCCAGAAGTTCCGGAACTCTGACAGTTGGCGAGCCTGGATAATACAGCAAAGGGGTCAGCGGGCCCCCTAGGGCTGCAGGCCCCATAGCTACCGCTATGGCTGCTGGGCAGACTGGATGGGCAGACTGGATGGGCCATGTGGCTCTTATCTGCCGTCACTTTCTATGTTTCTATGGTAGTTACGCCCATGGCTGAAGTGAAGGCTGGATACATACGTGTGTCAGAAATAGAGGCTGGTGACACATAAAAGGAACCGGACACTTATTGCTCTTGTTCGTCAGTCGCCCAGGGGTCCCTATAAACCATAATCTGACCCTGGTGCTTATTCAGCATTTGTGGTAGGTCTGTTTTCACTGATTATCACAGGCCCTGGTCATTTGTTCATGCTCCCTCCTTCTCATCTGTCGCAGACACAGACAAAACCATCCAGATTTTTGGCAACTAAACTGGGTGCAGGAGTGCGAGTCCTACAGGTCCCAAAAGTTAGCGAGTCATAGGCCAATGTCTCCAGGGATGCCAACTCTCCTGGGAATTTCCGGAAGCCATACATGTTAGAAAGCCATGGGAATACCATGATCATGCCATTTTGCAAGGCAATTCTTTCGTTTGTAAACTTTAAAGAGTCAACTGTTTTGGGTTTATGCTGACCCTCAGTTTATATTTTCTTTGTTTCCAGTGATAAATTATGCAAGATTCTGAGTAATAGTTTGTATTTCACTTGAGCAGATGGTCAGAGAGGAAAAAAATTNGTTTTTGCTATTTTGTTGTTGACAATTTCTATGTTGGTTTCCAGGGAGTTTTAAATAACAGTATTCCACCTCCTCATGAGAACACCGGAGAACCCAGAGCCACAGAAAAGCTCCTCCTGTCCAGAAGAGAGGTACAGTAACGTTTTGACTAGTGTAAGAAAAAATCTCCCCAAAACTCTTTATTTTCAGGTGATGTTTACCCAATATTATCTTACCTTCTATCCATTATATCAGAATTCCATGTCTCATTGAATTGTACCAGTATTTCCAACTTTGACAACATTAATTCTTTTGTCACATAATTTTTTGTAAGTTTAAAAAGATATTAATAAAAAAAACTAAAATAATTTTTTCCAGCAAATCATATTTTTTTTGGTTTGTAACAAGACTTTATGACATATTGTTAATTCTATGTGATGTTCAAGTGTTACCATACCTTCCCATCCATCCCCTTCCTAGCTATTATATTAAATGTTATGTCTCTACCCCCTGCTTTATTAAGACTTCATCCTTTCATCCTGTGTACTGACAAGCATAGTTGTCATAGTTGCTTGNGGACTCTGCTTCGGGAAAGGTAAAGCAGAGATGTTTCCCATGTCAGCAACCGATTATAGCTGACATTTTCTAGTATGTAATAGAAAAGTGAGAGTTATAATCTGATTGGATGCTATGGGCAACATCTCTACTCCCCCTGTCCTGCAGTTTAGTAAATCTAGNCCCATGTATGTTACAAAGCAATCCTATTATGTGTAATTCCCAGTCTCTTTGTCTACGCTGTTCAGTCTGCTCTGTGTTCTTGTCTTCTGCCCTGTCCTATCCTTCCATGTGTCTGCACGTCTGACGTCCCCTTCCTTGACCACTGCTGGAGCTGAAATTGAGGTTACGATACTGGTTATTGTGTTCAGAACTATAATATTCTATCTGACAGCTGATAGATTTATGACCCTGTTAGATATTACACCCCACAGGATGGTGGCTTAAACTTAAGTCTTATCAAAGCTTACAATAACACTTGCTGCAATCATCTGAACTGGGCCCTAGTGCTATGTGCCGATTACTGAATGACAAATGTACCTTCTCTATCTAAAGCTTATTTCTATTCATTTTCTTTACAGCTGGAAATGCTGTATGAAGAAATCATTTACACACTCGTGTATATGGCCGGTGTGGTGTCCACAGATCATGTTGCCAGTGAAGAAGAGCTCTTCTATTACCTCCAAATGGTATGTCGCCTCTCTTTCATTAATACCTTAACTACATGGAATATTTCTCCTGACCTTTCTGATAAAGTGTACATATTTGCTTTAGTTGCCATGTGTTTGAGGTCTCTGTAAATCAGCACCACAGACAGCTCATTTAGCGTCTGTTAGACATGTACTCAACAAAGCTGTTAGTGTTCCGTACACTGTGCTCTGCATCATGCAAAACAAGCAAACAAGCTATAAATGCGTACAGGGGAGTCCAGGCACTCCTGTATTACATTAATATGCTGATATTTTGTAGCTTTTATGTGAGTACAACAAGTTTGCAATGTTTGAAATTAATATAGAGATATATATTTATGACCAAATTCGGATTTCCATTCAGCGATAAAATCATAGGGATTTTCTAATCCTGGGCTGCATAATCCAGACATCAGACTATCCAAATTCCAAATATTAGACCGGGTCCTCAAGTGAGTAACATATGCATAGTGATCTAGTCTTTCCAGGCATGATATTGCACCACTAACAACATCTTTTTCTTGGCGAGACTTTTAATACCTTGGACCAGGTACAGGAATTCACTCACTCACCAGTTGGTGAAAGCAGCGTCATCGAGGGAAAATCTAAACAGGGGGGAAGATTCAATGCCGCAGGAAGACGGGAAAAGGCGCTTTCTCTCGCCTCTTACATTAAGACAGCCTCCTGTCTTTTTGCGAAAGGGAGACAAACTTCGCACAAAGGAGATTGAATCACCCCCAGAGCATCTAGTAGTCCATTATGAGGAAGCCACTTCATACACACATCTATTTTATATTTGCCATATATTAGGGTGAAATATTACTATGCCGTAACAACATTAAGGTATGCGATTCTTCTTAGTTTAGAATTAATTGTGCCTGCATCTCAGTGAAAACAACAAATACATATTGTGATGTTTACCACTGGTTACAACTGAATAGTTTCCATGGACACAATGATCCTGTCTAATATATGCATGGCATAGGCAGGCAGCTTCACTAACTCCTTCTTCATTTAGGGACCATCGATGCAGGTAATTGTGTTTTAAATGAGTGAGGGTGAATACAACACAATGGACACATTGAACCGAATACAGACCTCTGTGCATGCTCCATACACATGAAGGTATTAAAGCTTGCTCCTTAGAGGAAAGGACACCCCCATCTTATGGGCATATATGCTGCCATAGGCTTACCATGAGCCCCCGTGCTTGTCTTAACCAACCCTCATAACACGCACCTACTGTATAATATACATATACATCTTATTCCCCACATACCTTGCATACGTATGGCAATGGACAGGATGGCCTGTCCCATCAGATGGATTTCCTCGCATGGAATTAATAATTGACCTTACTAGCATGTCAATAAGTAATTGCCGCTATGGGTTACTAATGAAAACAAACAATTGATGATTCCTGTTTTCTCCAAAGTTTTGAATGCAAACAATAATACACATTATAATCCTGTTACCCAACAGACAAGCATAGGGCTAGCAGTGTTTTACCTCCTAGCATAATAAGCATTAAAGACTGCAAGGTACAAAACACAACATGTCTTCTGTTACTGTGCAGTTTGGTCAGAACCATGCAGGAATTTACAAACTGCAATACAATGTGTTTGAACTTTTTTAAAGTTCAGAAAAGTGTGACTATGATGACATGTTGGATGGGGCACGGAGTAAAGTATCTGTGCCATAAAGCAGAAATCCCAAAGGCAGACATAGCACAAGAAAACAAGAGACAAAGGCGATTGGCCCTGAAAATGTCATTCCGCATTTACTGAGCTGCTGCCTTCAGAAAGACAGCTGAAAAAAACATTACATACTTTCTTGTCTGTTCTAACCATGTTTCCATTCTCTGCTACCCTGATACAAACTGGAAAAATACATTCTATTTTCACAGGTTTTTGAAATGAGTGAGATTGAACATGAATCCATTCTGATGCGTGTCAAAGAGTCAAAGGTAAAATGTAACTGAGAATAAAATTGTGCATATTAATGACATTATAAGACTCTTAGGGGTATATTTACTAAGCAGGGAATTTGCTGGGGAATTGAAAAGTGGGGATGTTGCCCATAGCAACCAATCAGATTCAGACTCTCAGTTTCATTTTACATACTGGAGAATGTAAGCTCGAATCTGATTGGTAACTTCCCCACTTTTCAATTCCCCAGGAAATTCCCTGCTTAGTAAATATACCCCTTAGTGTCTGCTCCTGATGGATTAAGATTTCTCCTCCATGTTCTGAGCCCAGCCATAAGTTTTGCGTATGCGTCAATTAAAATGATGTGTTTGCCACTGATATAGATATATAACAAGTTACAGGCCATTGAGATCGCAACATAGATCTACAAACAGACATATCTGATGAAGAGGTATTATAAAGCTAATGGGTGCATAGAACCTCACATAGCTTGAAGAGTCCTATACATCTGATTGCAAAACATGAACAATCTGTGTCGATCAAAGGTGCACGCAATGGTTTTTCTTGATGGCTATGCAACTATAACACATAGAATATATGTATATGTATGTTTTTTTCTTCATCAAAACATTAATGGGCCAATGGAAGAGAAGAGTGTATGGGAAGTTTATTAGCATCAGGCGCGTGAGAAACCATGTAGTATTTCCAAAGCAGTTCAATGAATTGTGTTGTGCTAATTTATTTGTCTTTTGGAACATTCATACATGAATATGTTAATATATTAAGAGTTAGAGTTTAGACTTGGGAATCAGACTTGTTTTAAAATGGACTGAATAGAGGAATAGATAAAGAAATATTAAAGTATTGAGAGGTATCAATCAGGAACACTTCAGCTCATGGCAAGGTCTTCATGTGGAGCTGGTCAGGGAGTAAATCAACTTGCTGGTAAGGGGAATGTATTAAGTGTTTTTCAGCTAATGCCGTATGTCTTGCTTTGTGGAGTATATCTACAGATGAGTAACATATTTTAAAGAATACAAGGTTGGCACTTGTGCAGGTCAAGTAGTTAATGTTATATGTTATAAATACTTCAAAAATAAAGGAGAACAATGGTATGTTCAATGCTATTACAGGATTGATTGTTTGTTTACTTTTACTTCAAAATCGTTTTTAACTATACTTGTATGGAAGCACTTATATGGATTATTTCTTTTATGATAGTTCAAAGCATAATACATTATTTAATAGCTGGAAGACCTTCCTTGACTATATGAAAATGTTATGTCACGTTGGTAACTGCTCATTATTCTTACTTTGTAACATGTGCCTGCGCTGTGGTCTTAGCTTATTTCTGTGTTAAGCATCAACACAGCTATAACTTTGCCTTACTGTTGCTAAATAGGTTTCATTAAAAATAAATCCTTGACTTTTGTTCATTGCCTTTGTACTTACAATGTCAAATTGTTTGCACATTTTCTTTTCCCGTTAAATGGAAACTGTAGACAAATAGCCATTAGTTAGAATTGCCGCTGATAGTTGATACCTAAAAGGACTGCATTGCAATAAGATTTAAGAAACTAGTAATTTCATTTAAAATGCAACAAAGATGAAAAATGTAACATTCACCATAATAACCCAATTAAATGTCAAAGTAATATGCACATTGGATAGCAGTTATTGGGGAACAAATGCATGACTCTTGATAGGTATATAAGATAATAATAAAAATACAATACATTTTGAATACATTTTCTGTGAACAAAGGTGAACTTTGTATAACATTTATTTGTGGGGAGAGATCCATCTTTATAAGACAGTTGTCCATGTACACTGTTTGACTACTACAGTATTTTGACTTATAAACTTCTATTTAATTTGATGCATGTTTATTAATTTTGCAATACATGGCAATAGACATAAAATCATAATAATAGTTGATTATTGTTATTTTAATACCTGCTTACCCTACATGTCCCACAATCTAGTTTTTTCACATATTTCACAGATATTTTAAGATATGAAAAAAGTATTCTGCACATTTCCTCTAAACCTACCACCCTCCAGTTTTATATACGCATACCCTTGTTTTCTAATACAGCTGTTGTTTTGATGTCTTTTATGTTGTGCATCAGGCCTAGGTTAATTGTGGTTCTCCAGTCCCAGCATACTATAACTGTATAGACAATGCCCTACTGATTTGACACTTTACGCTTCTAAAATACCGCCATGTTGTGGTATGCATAACTGGCTCCGCCACATGTAGATTTCGTTAAATCTGTGAAAAGGCTGCGCCAATGATGTGCAGCCAGCAGGTTGTCCTGCCAAATGATAATGATTATCTTCTGCATTGATACGCCACCTAGCTGTTATTGTTAAAACTGCAACTGTCAGATTCAGATCTTTACACTCTCTTGACTTACACTCTTAGGGCTGGATTCAGCTTTTCACTCTCATGACTTACACTCATGACTTACACTCTCATGGGTTAAACCATGTTGAATTGGAGGGGAGGTAAAATGAATGTCAGTGTTTGCATGCAGGGAGAATACTTTATTTTTGCATGTTGCACACAGATACTGACCAGCGTTACTGTTACACTGTTATTACACTTGGACTGGAAACATCATCTCTCAACTCTAATACTGATTGCAATTAATAAAATTAAACCTCCCCTGCACTTCAACATGGTTTTGTCCATGAGAGTGTAAAGATCTGAATCTGGCCCACTGACAGATTGGTGTGAATGCATATTAGCATTTCAGAATAAATCAAGCACCATGGCAGTATTTTAGAAACGTTATAAGGTGTCACATCTGTAGCTAAGATCCCTGTGTTCACCTAAAGATTCAGCAGAAGTTTTACAGTGCGGTGAAGGTAAGTGGCCTCTCATCCTCATGGATCAATCCATTACACAAAATGCAAGAAACAATGACAGAACAATCCAGCAAACTGAGCTTATGCATTACAGGTTTTTACTCAGACGTCTGCTTTATTTTAGGCTCCTGTGTATGCTTTAACAGTCACAGTTGTTCAGGCCAGAAATCTTCTTGCAAAAGATGCCAATGGTGAGTCCTACTTGAAGTATACCATTCATTTCCTCGACATTGAGCTGTGGATTTGAAGTCATTGTTTATTCTTGTCATTGAAATGTGTTATACTGTAAAAGGTTTTTTTTGTCCTGTACATCATTTCTTTAATTGGAACCTCAACTCTAATCCAAATCTGAAGCCAAGAATTCTCAATGGAGGTCACCATTTTCAGTTATATTGCTCTTTCTTCCTTTCCCTGGACCTCAGAGCTTGGTCTACAACAGAGATAGGCAACCTCTGTTGCTTTCCAGCTGTTGTTGAACTAGGCTTGCTAGAAAATATAGTTCAACAAGAGCTGGAGAGCCACAGGCTGCCTAAACCTGATCAAACAGCTGCAAAGACATTTCCGCACTGGTCTTCATAGATCAACAAGATTTTTTTCCCCCCACTTTTTAATTAACATCTGGAAGATATCGCATCTCGTGCTCCGTTCTCTGATAGCCAGCATTTTGTCTTCATTCATTGAAAATTCCATGAACAGTCAGAGTGAGCATGAAAGGAAGCTTTGACAATACCAGTAATAAGAAGTTCACTGGAAGATACTGTCTTGCATGCTGCAAGTGATGTGTAGCACAAAAAATAAATATATATATATATATATATATATATATATATAATATTTTCTCTTTGACACTTTAGATTTTGTATCATTATATTACTTAGATCCATATACAGCACAGCAGGGAGTGTATCAGAATGTTTCAGCTTCTTCCAAGTCACAGGAAAAGCATAGATTTTTCTTAGATACAGAGACATAACACACTGTGGACCTGTGTGTGCAACATATAGTGTTATAATTAGGAACCAGGAGACTCCATGTCTGATACGGTTTCATTTTGTAAACAAATTCTGGATACATTGATCTTGTAAAATAGCGCATCATGTGTTATTGAACTGACATAAAATACTGAACGTTTCATGTGTCAAAATGGTATGAAAAGTAAATATTAAGCTTTAGGCAGCTTAAAACAGGTAATGTGAGTGTACAGAAACACAAAAGTAGTTTCCAGCTGTCAGTGTGGATAGGAATTTCCATTCCAGGAAGAACCTTAGAAACTAAATATGTTTCACATTTTACTGGTCCCATCAAGGTAATGATGAGCCCAGTGCATACTCTGATCATACTGTTAATGTGCTTCTGAGGAAAACGTAGAATCCCTTGGTCCAACTCCCAAGACCACTGGATTCCCTGTTTTCCCTGTGCACTTTTCCCATTGGAAAACCAGGGATACAGAATTTAATGGTATGAAATCCATTATCCATTAAATCCAGATAACTGTGGATACTTCTGAAGGTTTTTGTATTAATCACGAATATTTATTAGACACCACAAAGTATTTGCAGTACTGTACAATAGGAAATACAGACAGACAGGGTGGGGGAAGCATACATTTAAAGAAGAAGGACTAGATACATATAGGCAGTTACACATACATATACAATAGGGACAATTTAGTCAGCTGCCAATTAACCTGGTTTATTTTTGGTGGAGGAAACCCAGGGAGAACATAGAAACTCCCCACCGAACTTACAACCTTAGCACTGTGAGGCACCAGTGCTCCCCGCTGAGCCATACCTGCACAGCATGGCAGTCTCTTGTCGGAATTCCTTATGGACAGAAGCCTGGATCCAACCGCATTTGAAGTGTGGGGAAGACAATGTGTTTTGTGTACTGATATCACAAGGAAATTAGACTCTCGCCGAGAACAATGTATTTGTACATTTCTGGATCTAGTCCATGATCGCAGAGCTTGCAATTTAACATCCTGTTAATTCTTGATTCTGCCACTTTAGCCATAAACAAACTGCAAGTATTGTTGGAAATGATCCCTTCTGAATCACTGAGTGGGTAGAAGCAAGCTCTCTGGTATTGCTGTATTGTGTATAAAGAAATGATTGTGTTGTATATAGACCAGCAATACACACATCAGACTGCAATGATATCGCATAGGATACTGAACGGCTGTTGTGTAAAACATTCTCTCTCTGGGATTCCAGTCACTTCCGCTTTATGTGACACTGGCCGCCACATCTTAGATTTGTGTTTGCATTTCTTTATGCACATAGTAAACAACCAGTGCTTCCAGTGTTTTTTATTTATCCTCAGTGCTATTCTTGTTGGCAGAAAGCAGCCCTTAAGACCAAAGCAGATTTTGCATAGCAGATGTGCATCCTTCTGATCCTGTGACTGAGAGCTGTGCCATGGCCTTCTGGTAGTTATAAGGACAGCAGCTGTAGGCACATGTCAGGAGCCATTCATCTATAAATAAGGAAGCGTCCCTCTAGACTACAGGTCAACAATACCAGTTGAAGGCAGTGGAGCTGGAGCTGCTGCACATCCTTCATAAGCATCAATGGTCGATTGCATGTGGTTCATTTTACTCTATATCTGAAGGGGTGGCTATGAATGAAGTTCTGCAGGCAGGTCCACAGGATCTGTTTATCAATGCACCCCGCTCACAAAA
>JABWIB010012475.1:3536-18250 GCA_016617825.1 Platyplectrum ornatum | reverse complement strand
TCATAGAAGAGTAGTAGCAGTGTAGTGCACATATCTGCTGATAGCGCTGCCGCTCTGTGTGTATTATGATCAGCTGTGATCTCTTCCTATAAGAGACATACTGTCACAGCCTTACGTAGTACTCACACAATAGAATGNACTCTTCTACATACCGTCTCTGAATCCAGGGTGCGAAACACAATGCGTTTTCTTTGGTCTGGATCCGGCCCTCAGGTTTTAAAAATCTTCTTTTTCCACTTTTGTTCTATCATTTGTTGAATTTGCTCATTTAAGTAACCTTCCATTGTGTGCCACATGTATAAACACTATGCACTCACTTCTTGTTTTATATTGGATTATACTATAAACTATGTTTAGTAATGTGAAGATTAATTGTTCTGGACCTTGGAGGGTTTAAAGTTCCTTATTACATATTCTCAGCAGATTCATGATATGAAATAAAGTGCAGTAATCCAGTCTCTGTGTTTGAGTCTGCCTGGTCTCTCTGGCATTACCCGCATTTACCTGTGTCTCTACAGGGCAAGTTTTACCTGCTGATTGAAGAGTTGAGCCAGCTGGTTCGTTCCCTCGTGCCCATCCAGCTGTGGTATAAATATATCATAGGTGACGATCCTTCAAGCACCTACTTCTTAGGTGGCATCTTGATAATCCTGTACAGTCTGTGTAAGGTGAGATTATAAACATATACATTACACATAATACATTACAGTGAAGTCACATGTTACGCCTTCAGTATTTCTTTACATACCGTCCTGCTGTCTTACGTCTTCAAACTCCATTCTGTGTATAACTGTATGCAGATAGAATAGGTGGAGACAGTTTACGATACATTGGTTTCCTGACAAAATGATTTTACAATATGCTGTATCTCTCCCTTCCACAATATGCTGTTTTTAATTGTATAATACTATAGAATTGTGACTTTTCCGAATCTTCATTCCCTTCCAGTCCTTTGACATCTGTGGTCGTATTGGAGGTTTAAGAAAAGCTCTTCGGATTCTCTGCCATCCGCAGGTAATACTTATATAGCTAATAAAAAGAGGTTTTGCTGCAAGTATTATAATTTGGTTTTACCATGGTTAAGATCTTGTAACCTTCAACATTGAAGACTATGGCCTAGATTTACTAAGTAGGGAGATTGAATAGTCGGGATGTTGCCCATAGCAACCAGATTTGAGCTCACATTCTCCAGTATGTAAAATAAAACTGAGAGCTTGAATCTGATTGGTTGCTATGGGCAACATCCCCACTCCTCAATCACCCTGTTTAGTAAATATAAGCCTATGACTAACATACTGTGCTAAAGCAGCGTCTTCTTTACTTATCGCTTCATGGCTGATCACCTAAAGAACGGCTTCTATATCCACATTAGGCTTCTAAAATAGTCAGCAAGGAAACCGCCCTCCGTTCAACCCCCTCACAAAAGCTCACTTTATCATCCTCATAATACACCAGAAAGATTAGTTGACCAAGTTGGAAACCAGGATACAGGCCCAATGTAAGCAGTATTTATTAACAACTATGCATCTCTCTGGTTATTTCAACATGCAGCTATAGTTATGAAAGTTTTCTCTTAATAATAAATGAACACTGCCAATATATGTGAGCTGTAACAGAGTGAGTGTTCTGAGTAATGAATCTTCTCCATGCTGTGAGTGATCATAATGGACAGTTATAAAGTGCTAAAATACCTTAGCATCATCGCTAAGAATTAATATCTGAAGTATTTATGTCTTTACTTTAATAGTTATTACTCTATTCTGACTCAAAAACTTAAAAATGTGAATTATTTTGTCATAGGGGTGCCTTGAAAAATTATGGAGACCCTAAGGGTGCCTCGACTGAGAAAGTTTGGGAACCACTGGTCTATACTGTATCTAAAGAAATGTAATAGGCTGCTATGCACTTACAGACCTTCTAGTAAGGTGTATATGTGTGTGTGTGTGTGTGTGTGTGTGTGTATGTATGTATATATGTATATATATATATATATATATATATATTTATTATGGACAGCTACCTGCATACCCCCACTTTGAGATAGATCTATACATATTATACCAAGACACAATTACAGTGTGAAGCTTTTGTAGCTGATGTCATCAGGCCATACACATTATCCTCATGTGTATCGTGTAGTGCTGACTTGGCGTAAATTTGTTATAGCACATTGCAGCATGCACTAATGTACAGGGCATATTGTAATGTCTGTAATACTGGAAGATCTTAGTGAGGATAATGTTTTTGCCAGGTAAGGTTAATCCCTAATGGTATTGATTTGAACCTGTTATTTATTTACATGCTCACATCTTTCCTTCATTGTAGAAGTACGGTGTCCGTGCCAGTAGCCAGCAATGCAGTGAGGCTGGCGATATATGTGCTATTTGCCAGGCAGACTTTAAAGATCCTATAATTCTTATATGTCAGGTAAGCTAAGGATCATTTTAGCTGAATATGAGTAGATGGCATTGTTCATATGAAAAATGGGAGTGAGGTTTTGAATTAAAAAGAGAATTTATCCTTAGGTATGGAAGTTTTAATGAAATCTCTGTTAGCTGAATCACAATTAAAATATGTAGATACTTTAGAAACACAAGTCAGTATTGTCTGAGTTAAAGATTGTGGACCTGGGGGTTTATTTACTAAGCCGCGAGTTTGCAGTGAGATTGGAAAGTGNAGATGTTGCCCATAGCAACCAATCAGATTCGAGTTCACATTTTCCAGTGTGTAAAATGAAACTGAAAGCTTAAATCTGATTGGCTGCCATGGGCAACATCTCCACTTTCCAATCTCACTGCAAACTCGCGGCTTAGTAAATATACCCCCTGATCTGGCCTGTTCCGAGTAGCATGATTCTTCAGAAACATTCCCTTCTTCCCTGCGGCCAGAGATGTAAGCACAGAGGCTCCGGCTTCTATATCCAGAGCCTCTGCACTGTGCTAGTCTGCAGCGATCACTGCACATAAAAGCCAGAATAGTACTAGCCTTTTACTATGCCGGCTTTTATGAATGAAAGTCATATGAATATATTTTTTTTAATGTTGGCTTTTCCAGCGAGTACTATGCCGGCCTTCATGTGCAGCGATCCATGCTGCCATAGGCGGCTTTGAAATGGAAAAACTAAATAAATAAAAAAGGTAACTTTTAGAAAAAAGGAACAAAACAGCGGCTTTTATTATTTTAAATACTGGTACCAGCCGGATGCTGGACTCTGAATCAGGTCCTGGGTGTCCATTGGTGTTTATGATATAAACTAATCTATACATTTTCAGTTGTATTTAATCAATTTTAATCTGCATTTAATTCTTTTATATAACTGTCTGCTTATGTTTTCTGTGTTCCACTTCTTTGACTTCTGTGTGATGATTGTGCCTCTCTTCTCCTAGCACGTATTCTGTGAGGAGTGCTTGTGCCTTTGGTTTGACAGAGAGAGGACATGTCCTCTGTGTCGCTCTGTAGCTGTGGAAACTCTACGCTTGTGGAAGGACGGTTCCACCTCTGCTCACTTCCAGGTGTACTGACATACAGCGTTATTGTGTGTATATTGTGTTTGTGTAAATTACATGATCGGTGACTTTTTTTGTTTTGTAACAACTAATTGAACATATGGATTGTCTGTAAGATGTGTGGTGCACAAATATCCGTAAATTAACTGTACAATCGTCCCATCCAGATGATGGTTAATCGTTGGTAATTGAAGCGGGTATTAGTGTGGTAAAATAAATAAATACAAGTTCTGTTTAGAGAATGTTTAAACATGTTTTGACATGGACAATTTAATTGTATAATATAAGTGATTTTATTTTCACATACTCTCCTGTGTCATAGTAAAGCTGACTATGGAAACCTGATGGCAAGTCATCCTGAACTGGGATTAGATTCATACGATTAATGCTCTGTTATTCACCACCATTTGCAGAGTATCTTGTGTATAAATGCGTGTTACAGCTTTATAATAACTGGAGTACTAAAGTGTACAAGAGGTCTAGTCATCTGATGAATATATACCTAGCAGTATAAAGTGTATGACTGGTACATAGTAACCACGGCCTTATTATGTTATGTAATGGAATACATCAATTCAAATAAAAATGTATGTTTTGTAGTCTTCAATCGTGTCGTGATGAAGTGTGTTATTTTGATGTTTGTTTGAACTGTAATGTAATTCTATACATTGTATTAATGTTTCTTTAATGGATTAATGGATCCATGTGCCTAAAATCTCATTGGTCTACTTCTCTCACTATATCTAAGGTTTTTATTAAAGGTTTTTACAGTCCGTGATTCCATTGATGCTTGTCTAGATTCAAGGAAACTGCTAGGATTGTAATACTGTCCTATTCTGTAACCGGGCATTCTCTGCACTTCCAGTACTAGACTAGTACTTTAGACTTCATCACTGGAGTTGTGACGGTGAGATGGGATGTCCTTCTCATTATCTTCTGATCTGCTCCAGTTTAAATGAGGAAGGCTCGGAATAGTAAAGGTAGGTGGCAGGGAGCTTTGGGAGCAGTGACAGAAGTCTGGTGCCGGTCCATTACTCATTGAAATAAGGTTGTTAAAGCGTGTTAACGCCTTGGGCAAATGCTTACTCCCTATCGGCTCCTGAGGACTACTGTGTGCAATGGAGAGGGGTATTTAAACTTTTTCAAATGAATCAGCGTGAGAACTGTGTACTTCATGTCTGTGGCAGAGTACAAGTAAATGTTTTAATAGACACAAGAAACAAGACCGCATACTAAGGCATGAGACCCTTGTCAATAGATAGCCACGGTATACCGTGTTTCCCCGATAATAAGACCTACCCTGAAAATAAGACCTACCCTAATTATTGTAAAACTATCCAAAATAAGCCCTACCCCGAAAATAAACCCTATGCAACCATGCAACATGGTTAGGGACTCACCTACTGGAGGTGCCTTGACGCTTGGCAGGTGAGCTTACCCCAATATAGCTATATTGTGAACTAAACCTCCTCTATATGTATGTGCTGACACATAGTGATATATGATGTTTGGTCTGATCCTTGTGTAATATATATATATATATATATATATATATATATATCTCCTCCCTATAATGAGGGATTGCCAGTGTAATCTCCAATGTTGGAATATATCTCTAATTCATAGGGTATCTATGAAAAAGTCATATGCCAGCCCGATAGCTTATTATATTTTATGATTCAATAATTTACCTATTGTGACACTATATGATCATGTGCGGAGCACTAGCTCTTCTATGGTGGCCTATTCCCTACTCTCATGTGGATTATAATACTGTGGGAGCATTTATGAACAAAGGCTCATGTGGTATCTTATACCACATTATTTTCTAATTTACTTTTTTCATTTCTGTTGCTTTTATTTTAACCTATATTGTGATTTATTCAATTGGGATGTGAAGTAGAACTTGCGCCTTCTATGCCGTTTTAATGTACATCCAATAAATATTATTATATTTTCTATTTTTGTGTGTGCATCCTATACATACTCCATTTTATCAATTTCTCTGTAAAACAGATGGGGAAACCAGCACTACGTGTAACAGATACCAGCATATTTGTTAGGACTGAGGTTGTCTAGGAAATCTATTTAGACTCAGAGTGCTAGTGTTGGACATCATGGGGCGGTTACATCACTGCTACATATTGCATTAACCATACAATTTGTGTTAACCAGTTTAGATTTGCAAGCTTTACTAAATCTGCATATATTCAGAAATAATGTAAACAGGCTGCAGTTACAAAGCTTTATTATTATTATTCTTGTTCTTACAACAGGCAGAATAATTGTATCCAAATTGTATCCAGAAAAATAACCACAAATAATAAAATAAAAATATTGAGTAGTGCACTTGTATACATAGTTTTTTTTTAAAAGCCAGTATTCTGTTTTCCCTACATTTCAGAGCAGATGAAAGACCTTCATCACCAAATGCATCCTTTGGTTTGAACTACTGTAGAGTAGAATAGAATGGAAATAATACATTGAGTAATAGTGAGGAAAATAATATTAAAGATTGATGAAGATTTACAGGATGATATTCTGTCATTGGTTTTTATTTATTAATATTATTATATTAGATTTCCTATAAACATAAACAGCTACTGATTCACAAGGAGCTAGGACCATCACTGCTCAAGAACACTAATGTAGATTTGCTGAAACTTCTAATAAAGAAGTTCTTAGGGCTGGATTTGGTCAGGTCGTCGCTAACATCTCCCATTAAAAGGTTTCAATGTACTTATGGGATACAGATGATTTTCTCCTTGATGGTGCTTAGAGACAGGTATCCTGTCACGTTTGCCCGGGGTATTATATGCTCCGAGTAATAGGACACCCCCTACTCTTCCCTTATTCTTGTTGTGCTTTCAAAAATAAAAATGATACTTTTATCTTTGTTGAGCCAACACCTCCACTTTTCCTTATGAGAAGTTTTAGTATATATACACCAACGTGTCTTATAAGTCAGTGATATCACTGGTTTTTATTACATAACAAATGAGACTGTGTTTATATGAAGGAGATTTAAATAAAATGACGGTCTCAATAGCCATTCATTAGATAGAAGAGGTGTTACTCTAAATAGCTGTTAAATATCTGCTGACATGACTTAAGTATTGTGCTGGACAGATTCATTAAGGTAGAGTGTAAACTCTAGTTATTGCCAGAATATTTATTTGTTTACTAGTGCATATGCTTTTATTCATACCTATTAGTGCAAGAGTGGGTTTCCTTGCGCCTTACAAAATCTTGAAATAGAAAAGGTCATATTACCAAATTACACAAGCATAACATTTTCAAAGTCACTTTAAGAAATAAGCTGATAATATATATACAGTATATTTTATATTACATAAATGTGGTGTCTTCAATTGATTGCATTGTTTTATTTATCCAGTATTACTATTATTATTTCCACGGTTTACATTTGTGTACAAGAAATAGTTGCGGTTTATAACAGGGATAGACATCTCTTGTGCTTTCATTAGGGCTAAATATGATATTGCACCATATCCCTCATCATTCTCTTCTTCTGGTAACTGTCAAGGGGCAATTCTGATATGCACAATGATGGTGATCAAATATATACACCAGGATTATTCCCACAACACACCAATAGATTCATCTTTTTATTCACAATTAGAAAACTTGGATAGGAAATATTAATAGATTAACGGATTTCAGCACGATGTCATTTAAAGTGTCATTTCATTTAAACTGCTTTCATGTTCAATATTGCAACATTTCCACAATAAGAATGTAATCATTTAAATACAACCAATTGTAAATAACATATCCCAGTTGTCATTACTGTAACAATATTATTCTTAATTGTTATGTAATGGAAATAAAAAATAATATTCACACAGCATTGTACGCTAGAATGTTGGATAAAGTTTGGATTACTGACCTGCATGATTGTTCAATATGAGCATTTCAAGAAAAGCAAATTACCATAGAGCTTGAAAATAAGTCTTGTATCATCATCCTTAATGTTTTACTTGATTTATGTCTAAGGTTACACTAAAGCATGTGTGTACATAAACAAACCTATTCCAAAAGAAAACAATAAAACACAATAAAGCTTGAACATAAACATAACGCTGTCTCAAGTTTGTATCCATGATCCTTAATCTGCAGATTTGTNTTCTTTCACTACAAAAAGTATACCTGCTACTATTGTGCTGCAATGACCACATCACTACTTGTACGCTGGACGAATCACAGTGTTTAGTAGTTCTTTACTGTTGTACTACAAGTATTCAATGTATTCTCTCTTTTTTTATCTTATTTTATAAAATGTTTTTAACCAACTTTAACAGCCCTTAAAATGATCAACATAGCACCACATATACAGAAGTTAGCACCAGACCAAAAACAATATGACATCAATAAAACCAAAAGCAGCTTTATATGACATCAATAAAACAAGTTTGGTCCTGCCTCTGTATGATTTACTCTTACTGGCTTCATAAGTCTTGATTTAAAATATGTTTCCTATGATTGTTGTGGTTTATAAAACAATAGAACCAGCCTTGATGTTAAGCTTACATCTAGGCTTTAGCACCAGCTTCCTGGCTCTTCTGTAGTCCCATGCAGCCTACAACACTATTCTCAGGACCAGCCTAGGCTTACAGGGATCTACCTTCTGAACTCTCAAGCACCAGCCTAGTTTTATAAAGGCAGAACAATAAATCCATAGTACACAGCAAAGAAATCATGTCTGGTTTATATAGTACATGTCTAACAGTCATCATATACTTAACCTTGGTGAGACACAAACCAAGGTGATCAAATCAGGCACTTACATAAAAATGTCACTATTCTTATCAATAAGGACAGAACTTCTGCCATCATTTTGTATACAGCACCAATAAAGTAATTAATACATAATAAATCAGGCAAGTTCCTTGATACCTACATTTTCATTTCTGGTTACTAAAAAGACATACATACATTTAAGTAAATAAGAAAGCCAATATAAAAACAATCTTGTATATATTCTTGACTTATATCATAGGGTCTTTAATTGCCAAATATGCTGTATTATATGTTGTACTGTTGTGTTTCTGCAGTCCTCTGAGCTGGAACTTGTGTTAACAGAGTAGACACTACATGCAGGCCATTGGGTGGTTTGGCTCTACAGTACCTTGCCCATCAGGTGCTAAGAGAGTGATGCAAAATAAATATAATGGAATGGAATTGCATACATATATTATATTTTCTTAGTAATCGCTTCGTCCAGTTGAATGGTAGAATAAACTGGATGCCAACACAGGGATGGTAACTCATTCTGAACCACTTGTCAGTATTCAGTGAGGAAATGGTGGAACTGCCATTCATTGTAGTAGCAGTTCACATGACCAAGGACACATTGTATGCAGTATGGTATGTTGTATGATGTCTTTGTAATTAACAGTGATCAGTTTAGTTTTTTATTCTTATTTGTACCATAGCTGGAGAAACAAGNCAGATTACTTCTAAGTATTTCATTTGTTTACTTGAAAAGTAAATTTTTTCCGTTTTCTGCTGACTGGCTTAAATGAGTTATAGACTGTAGTCTACTATTGAGGATTACTGTGCAAGAGTGTTTGATCAAGTACTAACGTATGTTTGTGTAAGTTCTACACGTCATATGCTTGAATTTTCCTTCTATTACAAGAGGTCACCTTCAATCAATAGAAAGACTCAATCTAGGACTGCTTGGATTGGATTTACATCTGCTGTGCTGCACAAGAGGCGATCTTACACATCTACCTAAATCCTTNCAGTAAGTGCCCGTTTGATCATTTATTTACAAGCAATTCATTGAAATAAAACACAATATTCACGTGGAAACNTACACTTGATTCTTCCGTATCATTAAAAGTCATTTACATTTAAACCATTTACAAAAGAGAATGTCAAAGTTATGGTTTGCACAAACCAATGCTGGTTACCAGTGTTCACTGATGTTTATGACTGCTTCAGATCCATAGCACATAAATTAAGAAAACAAATATAAAGGTTAATAAATAGCGGTTTCCACCAAACATCTTAAAACAGTTGACAAGAAAATGTTGCCTTAATAAACCTATTTCATATAAATCTTAGAAATGTAATCGTCATTAATGGTACTGAAAGATTGTGTACTAATTGAACCACTTTATGTACAATAAATAGATTCTGTTATGTACATACAATATTTACACACATATTGTGTGTCTTATAGAAACCTCAAAAAAATCCACACACTTGCAAACAGACTTCATAGACTGGAAGCAGTTGCAACCCTGTAGTGCTTGGTGGNTGTAGTGTGACCATTGCACTATGGGGGATACCTTAGAGCCCCCCAGGAGAGCTTTAATTCTGTCATTGCACATTCTTCCAGACCTTGCTGGCTAGTGGCAGCTACCTACTGAAATGCTGCCCCCTCCCCACTCTGCGAGGACAATAAGGTTGATTGTTCATTGCATGCATTGAGGCCATGATGGCAGCCTTCAAAGCCATTTCATGTAACTGCTCCTTCATCTGCACTACACGTACAGCACAGGAATATCCTCTTCATCTTCAGGCACCATTGGCTTCAATTACTCCTCCTGACGAGGATGCCAGACTTCCTAACCTGAAAGAGGAAAAGAAGAGTCATATACCCAATATCTTTTATACAGAAGTAATAATTATTCTCAGGTGTAGATCAACGTGGTAAATGTTAAAGCTACTGTTACAATATCTTAGCTTGTATTGTCATAAACTTCCACAGGATCACATGGCAAGTTACAAAGCGACATAGTAAGTGCATAGTTATGGACATACATATCAATGCTCTATAGAATGAATGAGCAGAAGCAGAACATATGCTAAACATACAAAACTTTATTTGGTATATAGAGCTTTAAGTTAGACTGTACACATTTAGCAATATACTGCGTGTTCTGTAACATCATAGTATTGGTGTATAAGTCATTTGTATTAAGGCATCAATATGGCTATCAGTGGCTCTTGTTGCAGAATAGCTAGGCACAGTATACCCAGGAGTCCCATCACATGTAATGTTGCCACTGTGTACAGGCCAGTATGTTGGGAGGTGTCTGGCACGCTATGGATGAGATGAGTAACAAAGCAATCCAATGGAGGATTATATCTCTTGGGGGTTTTTATGCTAGGGAATGGTTTTGTTTATTATGCTAACCATTTGGGATATGTGAAACTGTAGGGGATATATTATGAATTCTCAAAGCTGTAGTGTAAAACTATAGACGATTTTCCTTTTTTTTACCACTTTGCTTGTAGGTATTTTGATAAATTGTAAAGAATATAGTTGACCAACCAATATTGGTTTTGTTGGTTGCCACTTGATCATAAAGGTAATTCGTTCAGATTTAGTGGCTTAAATTATGNTTTCACTTACAGGAATGAGATCCCGGGAGTTATGATGTTGAGGCTATGAGATGCGGTGGAATGTGATGAGAAAAGGCATTAATAGACTGCATAATAAACACACTAACATACAAGCTATGACAGTCTAGATGTGTGTCCTAATAAAGGAAGGACGAGGCTGCCCCTCAGTCTTTGTGACCTGTATATTTATTCTCTGTAACACCTATGTCCGTTTGTGTAAAACTAATCGTTCTCTGCCTTAAAGAGTATACGTCAAATTGATAATGTAAAGTGCTCAGTGTTTGCTTGGGAATTGCCTTGTCTGTGTTATTGGATTATAGAATGAAGCTAAATGCTATTTCTTAGCATTCTCCTTTATACAGTCATCTGACATAACAACGTCTTTTCATTTATACCTTACTTTATAAAGCTCTGCAATTTGAGATGTTTTGTGTTTGATAAATGCCTAACCCATATTTTTAGGGTTTTTTTGCATTTGTACAATTAACATCTCACATTAGTTTATATAATCGTGGAAGATTTCTCATATATATTTTATATATATGCNGGTGTTAACATATGCACATATGACCAGAGAGCACAGGTGAAGCATGTAACATATCTTAGAGGTCTATGTACTTATCTGCTAATGCACTCATCAAAAAATGGAGTCACAGAACAGAACATTTATGCTTCTTTCTTATTAAAGCTACTACTATTATTATTATTATTACTNTTATTCAATNGTTTTCAAGATAGTTTTCTTGGGTTACAGAGAGTGTGAACCTCCCATGCACAATATTGATCTTCTTATCTTTATCATAATCTGTATGAAGTTACGAGGAGGTATTACTTACCATGGATCAGCACACCCTTTAATATATTTTTTTAATGGTAACATGAATGTAGTTGTCACTGCCAGACATTACATCAGATTATTCAGTCCAGCCTTGTCTGCTAATATTAATATGCCNTCCCAGGCTACAGTGGCCTCATACACAAGATGATGTCTCCCTTCTGTGTAGATGACAATACTTGCTCTAACCCCCCGATGCCCATAAATGAGAAGACTACAGAGGTCTTTTTATCTACACATCTACATAGCCACTTTTATTTCAGTCGGGCATTGCTGTAACACTCGTGATTGCTATAGTACACTATGTCAATATGTAACCAGGGTGGACAAGCTGCCAGACATTGGATTGGAATATTATTTATTGGTGTATTTAGTAACACACTAGAGGAGCTGTAACTCATACTAGACTCACAAGCAATAAACAGTGCAGTGGTAAGTTGATATGTACCCATTGAATACAATAATGAGGTCATTGCTGTCTCCTCAGCACATCACGCACTCCTGCTTACTCTGTATTCTTCGCTGGTGGTCAGTGGTCAGCATCCCTGTGCTATAGTCAGTATTTAGGTGCGTTTTGTGAGACAATCATTTTTCTTCCCTGTTGACCATCTATACTCACACAAGTCACTGCTGTGCTACTGAATCACAATCTTAAAGGTGCTTCATTCAGATCTCAGAAAGGTGGTTGTCGTATATGTGGCACACCTTTATACGTACACCAGAACTTTTCTTTAACTGTCTGAACCCTGACCTATGGCCTGGGGTTTAAGGCTTTTAGTGAATTCGTTTTTTGTTTTACTATATGGACGTAGTTGTAACTTTGGGAAACCAGCTTGGGGCTATTGCTTTGCTGTGGTCAGAATCACCTCTCTATTGTGTATTTCTCACTAATACTCACATGACTAATGACATGTCTCCGTTATCATAGACACAGCGTATGCTAGGCCAGCGATAACNAAGCCCTTGTATCTAATATCCGCAGCTATTAGTTGGAGCTAGCGTTTTGTACATTACTTTTGGGTTGTTTTTCCAATATAAAAAGGTTAAAGTAGTTCAGAATAGATGACAGTGTGGTAAGAATAATAGAGCGGCCTCAGAGAGCGGAGCATGTGTGTACTGTCCTGGTAATTCAGCCCGCAAGGACTCAGCCATGTGCTGCACCAGATCTCTCTCTATGGGGATTGAATGTATGATTATTTCTAGTAGGGACAAGACTCCCGGGACCCTGCGAGCTCAGAATACCCTGTGTGTGGTCTGTGGAGAGATATTTGTTTGTAGGTTTACTCCGAGTGAGAGGGAAATAACCATAGAAGGGAGGCTGTGTAGAGCGATGTTATCCCAAAGAGCTAAATCCTGGATTGTTATTGTCATTAAGTTTTCTTTTTAAGGATCAACCTCGGAGGACTAATTAGATCTTTTCTGCCCCTGTAATATAGTGTAGAAGAGTGTGCTCTCTTATACTGAGGGACTATCATGTGACTGATATTAAGCTATTCATGTTGCATGGACCCACAGAGACATGAATCTGTTATCCTGTATCTCAATGCACAGGTGTCACAGGACACAAACATAACACAACATCTTGTGCTGCGATATCAGATCACGCAATGTGTGCGCTGTTCTTGTCATTCTGTCAAGTATAATATAAATATAGAGCTTAAGGACCATTTGATTACTCGGCTTTATTTACTGTTTTGTTTACGTTTAGCAAGCCGAATGGCAGACTGTAAAGGGTTAATTATTTGTTATTATGCTGTTATTTTATTAAAGTGCCTGATCTTGGCCATTATATAAATCACCACATCATTTTATGGTTTTGTTTTACTAAAGTTAATATTTATATCCCGTACAGCCCACAAAAAGCCATACTGAGGTGGATCTATACCTGTTACATGTCTTTAGAAACTGTAAGCATCGTGTATAACTTATGTAAGCATTTCACTTACACCTCACCTAACAGCGCTATATATTATTATGTGTAATCAGCTGATCATAACACGACACAATTAAAATTCCTATCCACCATAGTAACCAGTCTCAATAGATCTATATTACAGTCAGCTAATAAAGACCCTCGGGAAAGCTTACCCGATTGACTTCATATTGCACTAAATATAAATAATCATAACAATTGATATTATCACTTTGCACACACACATTATATATATATATATATATATATATATATATATATATATATATATATATATATATATGTGTGGTTTAATATCACGCTTCTGCTGAAACTGTTATTCTATAAACTTTTCTAAATCACAGCACAATATTAGGTGTCCCTATAAATTCTATGTATTGCACAGGTCTGACTACAGTAACTGTGGATTTGTCTGTCACTTGCTNACAATGTAGTAAAATAAGGTGACACACCTAAGTTATATAGGATAAGAGGTTTCCTGTACCTGTAAAGAAGTTGCACTGAACGTAACGGTATATAATATAATAAGGGTTACATTAATAAGAACCTTCTGACCTCCCGTAACATTAACCTGAAATTGACATTATATACATTAAAGGACTGGATCCAGACTTATGAGTGGGTGAAACCATGTTGAATTGCAGGGGTGGTATAATGAATGTGAGCATTTATTTTCCATCGTTATTAGACTTGGGCTAAGAAACTTCACCTCTTAACACGAATACCAGTTGCAACAAATAAAATTGATCTCCCCTGCATATCAACATGGTTTTTCCCATACGTAACTTTATGCTCATACGTTTATTAGTAATAGTACATAAGTCTGGATCCAGTCCTAAGTGTAACATAATGCTGGAAGTTTATGAGAAAAGTATAACTAGTTCAACTAGAGAAGAGGCTTTCCATGTGCTGCTATTTACATATGACCAAATAGATGGTTAGTGACCTGCAAACATACAGTAAGTTATTCCACAGGATCCTACCACCTGTCCCTACCAGTATGGTATGCTTTGGTTATATATATATATATATATATATATATATATATATATATATATAT
>JABWIB010012469.1:0-14859 GCA_016617825.1 Platyplectrum ornatum | reverse complement strand
CCAGGGAGGAGGAACCACTACTGCAGAGAGGGGTGCACCACTTCTCTTCTCCCCCCATATAAACCCCAAAGGAAAGGTACCTTACCTGTAAATGAACAGGTTCCTCTCACCTTCCTTTGTTTTACACCCCCAGCTCCTATACTGAGGTGGGGAGCAGGGTATTACTTCCACCGGCCAGAANTGGAAGAGCCGCAGCCATCACTTGCGAACCTTCGGGAGCAGAGAGATGGTACCGTCCGGTGGCGGCGGCCATCCTGGATTGCCGTCAGCGAGACCTGCACTCCCNGGACAGACTGGATTCAAAAGTGAATCCAGATACTGTACCCAGCCACCGGAGGAAAGGTCCAACACAGAGGGGACCAGGAGAGTGAGACCAGCTGCTGTGAGCACTGTAGTCTCACTCTCCCCCTCGGCAGACAGCGCGGNGTGCGCAGGGGGAGAGCTGCAGCCGAACGCAGCCTCTCACTCTCCTTCAAGACTGCCGGCAAAATTAAAAGAAAAAAGAAAAATCACAAAAAGTAGAATAAAAAGTAAAATACAAAGCTGGCTGGCCAGAGAGCAGCCAGAAGCGCCCCAACTCCCCGGGCACTAGCTAGAACTGAGGCAGGAGGAGGGTTGGTGGGGGGAGGAGCTTCACCCAGAAGGTTTTTTAGTTAACTCTCTAGTGCCCAGCTCCACAGCCACAGCACCAACCCATAGTCGCAGTGTCCCCCAGATGGCCTGCAGGAGAAACACAGCTTCATCTCAGACCTGTACTTTCTTCGGCAAAATTAAAATGTCTGCATATAACATACTGAAACAATATTTATATGTTAAAACCTCTACAGTGTAAGCAAATTTTATATTCATCAAGAATAGGTTTTTGTAAAAGTTCCTTTTACCCCAGTTTTCTCCCTTTCAGGCAAAAATAAGTGGGTATTAAATAAGGCTTTCTTTTCATGTAATTTGTTTATTAGGGTATAGCACACCTATAAAGATACATACAGGGTGTAAATTTGTTATCTACATTATGAATTATTGTATTTGTAACACTGTAAATGGCTCGGAAATACATATCTAAAGCTGGCCATCTATGGCAACGGTTTTGGCTAAAATCCGCAAAAAAAAATGATAAAATGCAGAAAAATGTAAAGAATATAGCTGATTAATTGGAATTTCTGATTGTACCAATCTCCACTAGAAATATATTGTTCTCGTGGATGCCCCGCTTTAGGCTAATAAAAAAAAAATAAAATCTCTGCATATAACATACAATAAAAGAAGTTGATATAATGTATGAACTGATAGTCTCAGGTGCTGCCATGGAGGAGCAAGGAAAACATATTAGCAGGTACCTAACCTACCTTTTACCTTGCCCCTCCTATGGCAGCACTACACTTGGGACCTACCCAAGCAGTACTATGGGAGGGAACCCTAAACAAAGTATTTACAGAAGACTGCTTAAATTACTGCACTTAAGACACGTCTGCCAAATGCTGCATCCGAGGATGCCAACACATCCTATAATGTTTAGAGAATGTATGGACTGAGGCCCAGCCCGCCGCTTTACATAACTCCTGGATAGATGCGGCTTCTTTTTCTGCCCAGGATGATGAGACAGCCCTGGTAGAATGGGCTTTTAAATTAATAGGAGGCTCCCTACGCCTAATCTTATATGCCTCAAGGATAGTGGATCTAATCCACCGGGATATGGTAAATTTAGAAGCAGAGCCTCCTTTTTTACAACCCTCTGGAATAATAAACAAATGCTTAGATGACCTAAAATCTTTGGTCCTCTCAACATAAATGGAAAGGGCTCTGACTAAGTCTAGTCTATGCAGCCTCTCTTCTTTAGAGTTCTTCGGGTTTGGGCATAAAGACGGGAGAACTACCTCCTGATTTACATGAAATGGAGTAGAGACCTTAGGCAGAAAACTAGGGTTTGTCCTAAGGACGACTTTATCCAGAAAAAAATTAAAGTACGGCTGTTCTGCCCAAAAAGCTTGTATTTCAGACACTCGCCTAGCAAACTACCTTTGCTGGAGAATTTGAAAGGTGGTGAAGTTGCCCATAGCAACCAATCAGATTCGAGCTCACATTCTCCAGTATGCAAAATGAAACTGAGAGCTTGAATCTGANTGGTTGNTATGGGCAACTTCACCACCTTTCAAATTCTCCAGCAAACTCTCCGCTTAGGGAATTTAGGCCCTGGTCTAAGGGCTCAAAAGGCGGGTCCACTAGAACCTCCAATACCAGATTTAAGTCCCACAGGGCCACCGGGTTACGGAAGGACGGCCTAATCTTGGAACATGCCTGAAGGAATCTAGACACATATCTATTGTGGGCTATCAGAGTCTAGCATAGCTCCTAGCGCTGATACTTGTACCCTTAGGGCTGGATTCAGCTTTTCACTCTCATGACTTACACTCATGTGTTACACTCTCATGGGCAAAACCATGTTGAATTGCAGGGGAGGTAAAATGAATGTTAGTGTGTGCATGCAGGGAGAATACTTTATTGTTGCATGTTGCACACAGATACTGACCAGCGTTCCTGTTACACTGTTATTAGACTAGGAAACATCAGCTGTCACTTGTTATGCTGATTGCAACTAATTAAACTTACCTCCCCTGCAATTCAACATGGTTTTGCCCATGAGTGTAATAGTCATGAGAGTGAAAAGCTGAATCTGGCCCTTAGTGAGCTAGTAGATAGACCTAAGTCCAAGCCAGCTTGCAGAAACATCAGGATCGAGGAGATATTCTGGGGTTGTTTTGAATGGAGCTTACAAAAGTTAACATACTTAGCCCACACAGAGTAAAACTTTAGACTACATTTTTTACGCGCTGCCAATAGCGTATTAACAACCCTAGCTGAGAACCCCTGGTTCTTTAAATTAATCCTCTCAGCAGCCATGCCCTGAGATTGAGGGTCTCTGGGGCCGGATGAAGTAGACGCCCCTGTAGTAGCAGGTCTTTGATGCTGGGTAGTTTCACTGGTTCTGAAACTGACAGTTTTAGCAGTAGTGGAAACCAGGCTCGTCTGGGCCAGAACGGTAGTATAGCTATTACTGTGGCCTGCTCCATTTGCACTTTCAGCAGAAATTCCGGGATTAATGGAAGTGGAGGGAATGCATATGCCAGTGTGCAATCCTACGGGCCTAGAAGGGCATCTGTCCGTAAGGCCTGGTCTTCCCGGTACCTTGAGAAGTAATTGGTTACTTGTCTGTTTTTGTAGGTGGCCATGAGATCTATGCTGGGTACAACCCAAAGTCTCGTAATGTCCTGGAATACTNTTGGGTTCAGCTGCCATTCCCCCGGATGGCAGGGGTTTCTGCTTAAGGAAACTGCCGTGATGTTGGCGTTTCCTGCAATATAGACCGCAGATATGCTTAGGACATGCCCCTCTGCCCAGGACAATAGTTGAGAAACTTTAGACAGTAGAGGTTTACTTCTCGTACCTCCCTGTTTGTTGACATATGCCACCACTGCTCTGTTGTCGGTCTGAATGACTAACTAATGACACACGGGCCAGGTACCCTGCGTCCAAGTTTGCCCACATACAGCCCCCCAACCGGAGGCGCTAGCATCTGTTGTGACAACAACTGGTATATTAGCCCGAAAGGACCTACCTAACAACAGGCGTTGTGACTGAGACCACCAAAGCAGAGAACGCTTTACCTTTACTGGAGGAAAATAAATCTTTTGTGAAAGATCCTCATGAACATGATTCCATTGTTCTAAGAAATGTATTTGGAATTCCCTCATATGGAACCTAGACCATGAAATAGCCTCTATAGAGGAGGACATGAGACCCAATAAGTTTAGACAAAGCTTAGCCGTTACCCAATTTTTTTGGAGAACCAACTCAATATGTTTTAATAAGTTCTCAATTCTGGAATCTGTAAGTCTAACAGACAGTGTCTGTATTAATCAAAACTCCCAGGTATTGAACTGTATTAGAGGACACTAAATTACTTTTATCTCTGTTAATAATCCAGCCATGGTTATTGAGCACCTTCAGTACTCGCCTTGTATGTTTTAAAGAATCATCTACCGAGGATGCCACAATGAGAAGATCATCCAAATATGGCCAAATCATAATACCTTCCTGTCTAAGGCTAGCAATAACAACCACTAACACTGAATGTAGCAACTTTGACGTAGCGGTTTACCCTTCTGAGATCCAGTATTGCACAAAATCCCCCTGACGGTTTTTCTACTACAAAATACCGGGAATAAGCCCCTCTGAATTTTTGGTCTGCTGGGACTGGAACCACTACACCCTGGTCTAACATGGTCTGCAAACTTTTTTGTAGGGCCTGAAGCACATGACTTTCTGTGGGGACAGGGGAAGAACTGAAAAGGTCCCTGGGTTTTTTGCCAAATTCTAATTTGTACCCTGAAGAAATAATCTCCAGGACCCACTTGTCTCTTGTTGTCTCTTCCCACTGAGGAAGGAAGTTTGCTAACCTNCCCCCCCACTTTCTCCAGACTGGCGTCATTGGGACGGGCCAGGCTGGCCTGTCCTTTCCGTANCCCTAAAGGGACGAAAATTAGCTCTGCCTACAGAAGAGAAATACCCTCTCCTGTATGCCCTGCCAGGTCTATAAGCCCTAGCGTCCCTAAACTAAGTGGGAGTAAATCTAGGGGGCTCTAGAGGCAAAGGGTTTTTTAACCCCCCTATCCTGGGGAAGCCAGGCTGACTTACCCCCAGAAGAGCGGGAGATGACATCGTTTAAGCCTTGCCCAAACAAATACACCCCAGTAAAAGGCAGAGAAATTAAGCTATTTTTGGACTGTAAGTCTGCTGCCCATGATTTGAGCCATAAAGCTCTTCTGCCCACTACTGCGGCTGAAGCAGTTCTGGCTGCCCAACGTACAGAGTCTAAGGTCGCCTCACATAGAAACTCTGCCGCAATTTGCAAATTCTGTACCGACTGTAACAGAGTAGCCCTTTTAGTCCCCTCTAACAAAACAGCCTCCAAACCATTTAACCACCCCCTGAGAACCCTAGCGGAAATAGCAGAGGTGGTAGTGGCTTAAGGGCTGCCCCTGCAATAGAGTGTAGTTTTTTTAAAACTTGTCTCAACTTTTTTATCCATGGGATCTCTAAAAATACTAAGATCCTCTAAAGGTAAAGTAGTTTTGCGTGACAACCTAACCACTGCTGCGTCTACCTTAGGCACATCCTCCCATGTCTTAACATCCTGGGGAGGGAACGGGTACATTTTAGAGAAAGTGGCAACCGCTGGGGCTCTTTTCTCAGGGGTCTTCCACTCATTCAGTATGATATCTTTGAGAGAGGAAAAGTCACTGGTTCCTCAATATTTAAAGACGAGTGAATAAGCTCAATGAGACTATTAACCAAGTCCGGGTTACAGCCAGGTTCTTGCACCACAGCTTCATCATCTGAAAGAACCGATTTGTCAAGGAATACAACATCCTCCCTATCAGAGTCCTCAGACAAGTCACTAACCACCGAGCGTGGTCTCTTATAGGCAGCTTTAGAGAGTTCCTTAAGTGGAGCAAATGTGGAAGCCAATTCAGCCTTAAGGCTTTTGCGGTACCGCTTTGCATAAACAAAGTTCACATTAGGCCAACATATTTATCTGGTAACAGAGCATCACATACAGAACACTTAGCAGTGTTAGTAGCAGGTTTGGATTTTGGTTTGTCTGATTTCCCCTTACTGGATTCAGGAACTACAAAGCAAAAAATCACTATCAGGCACAGAACATAATAAAGCAATAAAGGCTCCCCCACAGGGACATACCCAGACTTTCTGGAGTGTCTTGCTTCATCCATGGTGCAGCTACAATGCTGTGCTGGAACCGGACTGACACTCCGTGCACCGGTGTAGAGCGCCACTTTTTAAAGTTCCAGGGGGCGTGCTCCGTCGCTGCAATGACGCACTGCCCAGTTTCCCGCCAGATTAACCTGGACTTCGTCATGTGCTCCCTGCACGCTGCCAGCCGGACGCTGCAGCCGACGTCATCAGTATGCGCCAAACGATCGTGTGCACGAACGTTCGCGCACACGGCGTCAACCCCCTCCGGTCTTGCCACGTGTGTGCAGGGAGCCGCTCTACACCGCAGCCATGCCTATGAATCAACGGCAGAGGGCTGATACTATGCCTGCAAAAAGTAAGTAGCTCTTTCTTCACCCCCCTCTCCAGCTCCTGCTCCTGGGACCAGAAGGAAAGAAAAAAAAAAAGACACCTGGCTAACAGGAAGGGGAGGATTTATGCAGAGGGTGTCTTTTTTTCTTTCCTGCCTGGACCAATGAGGGAAGATATAACCCAAGTGTAGTGCTGCCATAGGAGGAGCAAGGTAAAATCTATTTAACTTTAACTTAAATTTTCTAGTGCTTCTCCCATTCAGGCATAAACCAGTGGATTTAATTGAAAAAGGTCATTAGTTGTTTTCAGTAGTAGGTAAGTTTAGATTAGTTATAATAAATATAATCAGGATAAGCATCAATTAAAATGTAGTAAAGTCCCTAAAACACTTCACTAGATTCCAATTAAGGCAGATAACAGAATTCATTTTTGCATTACCTAAACTTACCTATCCCTGAAACTAACTAATCACCTTTTGTTTTGAACCATATCCATGTTTGCATAGGAAAGAGGTAGTGCTTTCCCTTATTTGACTGTTTTTTTTGGCACTTTTGTTTTACCTAAAAAGGCATACAGTTTTTTCACTAGTACCGTATATTGTTTGTTCTATATAAAACCGTGGACAACTTTTTTTCCAAACATGTAATTTATTATTTTTTTTTTAATTGGGGTATTTCAACAGTCACATTTGTCCAGTATGTTCACTGTGCTTAAAGTTGTTTTCTGAAATATGTGAATGTTACATTAAGCAATCCACTAACATTGTTTAACAACATTACACTGACCCAAAAAAGCTTATTTTAAACCAAACAAACATAATAAATAACACTAAAATAACAATTTAATTTTTATATAACGATTGGAACATGTTGAAACAAACAGTAAGTAAAACTGCACATATTTATAGAACTTGGGTAAAACTTTTAAACAATTTGTGTAACTTCAAGCTTATTCAGTACGGGGTTTTCTTCTGTTTTTAATTTGGTCTGACATCACAGTTATTGATTTTTGTGAAAACAAGTATAGCTGCTTGCTTCTGAAGATTCTTTAGGAAATAAACATTAGCTGAAGAACAGAAGGGGAAAACAAAGGATTAAACTCTTGTACCTTAGTCATTTGTTTTGCATAAGATAGAAAGATGTCAACACCATTTATGTTTAATTCAGTTATTTACACAAATAACTCCCCTATACTACCACTACTATAACTAATACAATAACAAAGCGATTCTAACTTGTTAACCCTTTATGCAAAATCACAACTGGGTAAATACTACATATTAAGCAAGAAAAGGCAAAGAATACAAATTATCTGAAAATCTCTTATATTCATAAAAGAAAAAAAAAAAATTGATAGTGGGATATAATGGGTCATCAAGCACCAAGGTTAAGATTAATATAAAAACGAAAACATACTCAAATGATCAAAATTTTTAACATTACTAAATGATGTGTAATGTAAACATACTGCAAGTATTGTAATTAAACTTCATATGTAAACATACTTACACGGAGGAATAAAGAAAAAGTCTCCACTTTTCAAAGTGTAACATGACTTGTGAAGAGTAAGTTTCACCAGACCATCCAGAACATAATAAATCTGTATAAAAGAATAATTCAGAAATAAAAATATGAATTTAGCAGCCTAATATATTTTTATAAATTTTGTTTGGGGGAGGGAGGGGGCTAAGAGAGAGATGGGGGTGTGCGTTACACAAAAAATGTGGAAATCTAGAGTTCTATAATAATGCAATAAAAACCAAAATCACCATTCACCATTCATTAGTCCAATTCAGTTATATTCTTGGAGCATTAGGTTTTTTGGACTGTCATATGTAGTTATAGTTTCATTATTTAACACCTGTTACCAACACATTATTAGTCATATCTCTCCATTTTTCATGAACCTATTGCTATAATTTCACACTCCATTTTTTTAATTTCTGGTTTTGGGCAAAAAGGGTTTCCTAAATAGTATATATAGCTTTTTTCCATTTACAATTCTGGTGTCTATGGAGCTCATTAAGAAAATCCATTTGCTACACTTGATGATCACTATTCACTGCTTTATATCCAAGCTGTAATATGTCAATAATAAAGGCTTTAGTCTACCTAGGTTACTGCTGTTCTATTTTAAAGATTTAAAACAATTTCTTTTGAGGTGCTTCAGATACTGCCTATACACGTGGTCATTTTAAAGGTGTCCTATCATATGTATTCCAAATCGCACAAATAAAATGTCAACTTAAAATCAGTTAACTTAGACCATACTTTTTAGGATTTGTTTAAGTTATCCATAAATACAACAACTTTCCTCACACAGATAAATCCCATGCACTATGCATGTTTGGACCTCTGATACAGCCTAAAAGTGAGCCACTGGGTATAACAAATATTTTTATCCCATTGCTAGAAACGTATAATCATTCTCCCAGAAATATCAGATGCATATTTGAGATTTATATAATGAACAGATTTTAATCTGTATAGAATAAATATATTTAAACTATGTAAGAAACTGGGATAAAACTGTGTGATATTACTTTCGATCACAATAGGCATTATGTACCCAATAGCCAAAGTTAAGATATACATAGGTGCCTACACATTTACCGCCCATTGCAGTACCACATTTTCAAAACAAAATTTGTCAATGAAATCAAAATAGTTTCTCTATTGTTTCTATAGTTTCTCATTGAAGTTGTGATGGTTCAATAAAATTTAGGGGTTTATTCGTAACCATACTGTATGTTGAAAAGCTCTATGTCCCTATAACTCTATAAGACTTGTATATAATCACTTAACCCCTTCCCGACACATGCCGTATATGTACGCTGGCCTTTTAAACTGTCACTGCGTCTATTGCCGCAGTGACAGTTGAAAGATGTCTGCTGTCCCTGAAACATACACCTCAGCATCCTATGACATCATAAGGCCACCAGCTTTCAGTACATTGGCTCTGAATGGATTGGCATGCNTTNACCTTTATGAAAAAAAGCCTTTCCACACACAGTGAAAAGTTTTCTCATTCAGGTAGCATAAACAGGGTAAATCTACAGAAAAAAGGCCAAGTGGTGCACATTCCCTTCTGAGCCCTACTGTGTACCCGAATAGCATTTTACAACCTTTTATGGGGTATTTCCATACGCAGGAGAAATTGAGTAACAAATTATGGGGTGTTCTTTCTACTGTCACGAAAAAACAATCCCAGAATCAGTTGGATACGTTAAAGCATTAAAAAGTTATTACCACATAAAGTGTAACATGTCAGATGTGTAAAATAGGGCTTGGTCTTTAGGGACCAAATAGGCTGCGTCTTAATGGGGTTAATTGTATAAGGCCAACAGGGTGCTATGGTGCATCTGAACAACGCGCTTTTCTGTAGCATAAAATTAAATAGGTAAGGTAACAAAGGGGAAAACAAAGAGTATTTTAGTTACTACTTTAAGTGTATTTTAACACAACCAAAATTCCAAAAATATGGTCTGCGCATTCAAGAATATCCAACAGTCATTTACCAATTTCTATTTACTTACGACAACATGTGAAAAACTTGCTGGTCGTTTTAGAACCACAAATGGCTCTATAACCATCTGTCCACTGGTAAAAACATTATTATGAAAGCATCTCCAAATCTTACAGGATTCATTCACCTCCATGTTAGAACCTTCAACACGTTTGACACATTCTATTGTAAAACAAACAAAAATATGGAACATGTTAAATATTTTACAACTTCACATGGGAAAACTAGGTCAGCTACAAATACATGACGCAATTAAACATACATAATGTAGTACCAGAGTAACAAACACCGGCTTCAGTATTTATTATAAAAAAAAAAAAAAAAGGTCCACAGAACACTATCCCATTTATAACAGCAAAGGGGGACAGAAGAGCATAGAAAGTTGTTCTAAAAAGAGTGTTCTATATCTTGATGGTACAGAAAGCACTACACTCCTGGGTTGTGTATTAAGTAAGAGGCTTAGTTACTTGAACCATGAGGAGAATTTCCAGAAGGAGAGAAGCTTTACTCAATATGTATATTATATTCACTGTATATAGTATATTCACTGTATGGGGCCGATTCAATCCCACGCGAAGACAGGAAAAAACGCGAAGTGTGCTTTTTCCCGTCTAAGAGGTGCGAACGAAAAAATGCGAGATTTCCTGCCTTACGCAAATAGCGTAAGGCAGAAATCATCGCGTGAAGGGGGACTGAATCGGCCCCTATGTAACAGGGAAGCACAGCTTGTCACTCCTGTGTGGGAAGATGATTTTAGGAAGTTTAAGCCCAGCAGTGGGAAAAACTGGTAAAGGAGGTGGAATATCTTCATGCTTATGCCACGAAAAGGATAGCCTTACTAATTTGAAGTACAAGTTCCCCTCTCTTTTTCCGGTTTTGAAGCCGAGACCTGTTGCAGTTTCCAGTGAAAGCATCCACAAAAACCAGGGGTGTCCACCACCTATCTCTTTTAATTAATTTTTATATTTTTCATTTGATAAGATGATATATTAACTATTACTGTCAAATATGTCAAGTGTCTGACAATAAGTTAACTAAATATTGATTTTTTTTTCCATTTAAGTTTTTCAACCATTTTCTAAAGTGCTTCAAGTCTGAAAAACAATGATTTCAGTTAGCAACCAATAGTTTCGTTTTTGTGATTTTTGCATGCGTGGTTATATGAACAAAAAACTTAGACAACCCAACTTGAATGTCTGTAAACTGCTCAAGTTTAACAGGAATAGGAACTATGGGTTTCTTTAAGTTTTCTGGATTATTTTACTATGTATTCTGTCTTATTATTTCCATAAGTTCATATTTTTTAATACTTTTGTCTTGTCACCTGGGCTAGAGAGGTATTTGCCAGCTTTTTTACTTGTCCCAACCACAACGGAGACCGCAGAAAAAACATAATATAGTAGAATAAAAAAAAAAAAGCATAATAATTAATTATTATGTACATTGCTACCAGACCTCAAGCAACCATGTGGGCCAGTTTCAAAAGGAAAGTTACTCTTATTTATTTAAGTATTGGACCAGTGGCCAAGTGGGAATTTGGAAGTGGTGTTATGTAAATATAAAAAAATAATAGAAGTGAATTGGCATTTAAAGTTTATGTATTAAATCAATAATGGGAAACGTATGGCATACCATGTATTCACCCTCACTTCGTGCTCTGGTTTAGACATAATACAAGCACAAGAGACACAGAAACAACACAAAAAAATTATCAGGAAAATAAAAAAAAAAAACCAACAAATTTGTAAACAATCACTACATTTTTACAACGGTGTGTTTAAACATTCAGCAGTTGATTATAATTAGTAAAAAAAACACTTTTAAAATATTATTTTGTCCAATCAACATTATCTCTCAAAACATCACAGTATACCAATTTATCCCATCTCCAGAAGTTTGAAATATTTGTGCATATAATGTCTAACAATTGTTTAATTCAACAACATTTCAGAAACGTGGCAAGCAGAATTAAAATGTTTTAAGAGATCACAGTGCAAATTTAGCATTAGAGCTATCTACACTGGGCAAAATGACTGAGAATGGAAGCTTGACTGTTTACAGATTGCATGACCAAACTATAAAAATTACAAAGAAATTAACACCTACAACAAAATCAATGTACATTACAATCAGATAAACAAAATATATTCTAAAATTACTGCAATTTGTAAGAAAACATAAAAAAAAAAAAAAAAAAAAAATCAAGAACATACCAACAAGTGCATCACTTTTCGTATCTGGGTCCCATACAATTGCACAGTTATTCAGTATATTATCCCCTTCATTTTCTAAAATGAAATAAAAAACATAACAAATCATAACTATCATATAAAGATATATAATTATTAAAGTAATTCAGAAAATATTTCTGTCTGATGTGCTAAGAGTGCGAGTGAAAACAGAGCAAATCTTGGTAAAATACCTGTTGGATATTGTCAGAATAAAGATACTTGCCTAAATTTTACTGAACTGTAGGATAGGAAAAGTGGGGATGTCGCCCACAGAAACCGGATTCAACTCAGTTTCATTTTACTTAAAGGCGAATGATCCCCACTTTACCAATCCTGCAGTTTAGTAAATATAAGCCCCAGACTTATTTCATTGCCTAAACATCCTTAAGGAGGCTACTTCCTCAAAGGTATTGAGGTTACTGGAGTACAACAAAATTTGAATTTCTTTCTCTACAATTATATATTGAAATGAGATTATGGGAAAACAGAATTTATTGATGCCTACCTGTTAAATCTCTCTCTCTCTCTCTATAGTCTTCTCGGGGACACTACAGAAGCTAGGGCAGGCGCTGTAGGGCTGACAAGCTCCTCCATTGGTCAACTCCCTAGAGTTAACAGTTTGTATGCCAAGTACCCGAGAGTTAGAGAAATGGATTATAAGAAAGGTAAACTAATCCAAAGATACCACTGAGCATGAGAGGAAGTGCAATGTCCCTCTATAGAGAAAGGGATAACAGGTAAGTAACAACAAATTCAGTTTTTTTCTTATTCTCTTCTTATTCTGTGGAAGCTTGGCGATTTACCAAAGATGTTGCAAGGGTCGGAGAATTCAGTGGCTCCAGCTGTAAGGACCTTCCTACCAAAGGAAGCCTCCCTAGAAGTGCTGCCCAGGATACGCAGACTTTGGTAGAATGAATTAAGATATTTGCAAAAATAAGTTTAAATCAGTATTATGACTCATGGTCACAAGATGTTTTTCAAGTAAACTAACATATAGACATGGGGGTATATTTGCTAAGCAGAGAATTTGCTGGGGAATTGAAAAGTGGGGAAGTTTCCCATAGCAACCAATCAGATTCAAGCTCTCAGTTTCATTTTACAAACTGGAGAATGTAAGCTCGAATCTGATTGGTTTCAATTCCCCAGCAAATTCCCTGCTTAGTAAATATACCCCATGGAGTGATCACGCACCAATAATATTATATTTAGTATTACCATGCTGCCACTTAATTATCTAGATTAGCAACAGTTGCAGAAAAGTTTGACTATATATGAAAGGGGACTTCTACGGGCATACTGGAATTCATCTTGGACGCAGCAGACGAGCTACACGAGTCCCGGTATTTCCCCGTGCTGGAATTCCCCAATCAAGGACAAGCTTCGGGTGATGCTACAATATCCGGTGATGTATTGATGCTTTTAACTGAATGCTTAAAACCAATTTAGTAACTGCTAATCATATGAAATTCCAATGTTTAATGTTTAGCTTGATACCATTTAGTAACTGCTAATCATATGAAATTCCAATGTTTAATGTTTAGCTTGATACTAACATAATAAATACATATATAAGTATTGAGTTAATTCATGTCTTGACTCTTTATTTTCTTGAGTGCCTGTCTAGTGTGAAAGTGAGTATGTGGTGATTCTATTGTCACAAATTACCTAAAACTTGAGACAGTGTCTGACTGAAGAGTAGCCTTTCCAGAAAAGCTTGTAAAGCCCTAACTATGTCTAATTTGAAAAGGTACGTCTCCTCAGAAAAGGAAACAGTTCTGCTACATTTTCTATCCCCTTTCTCAATCTCATGATTAATGTGGAACTTCTATATTTGAATGCGTAATACCCCTTGTAAAAAGGTTTGGACCTCTGGAAGAACATCTAACCATCTTTGAAAATATATAGGGAATATAAGGAAAAATATAGGAAAAACCAATATCAGAACTTTAAAAGATTTTAAATGTAGACATTTGAAGAAATTCAAGCAGTCTNGCCAGCCGAAAGGATGTGTGATTTTTTCCTCACAATCCGCCCCAAACCCTATGGTAGGTGCGGAAGATACTGGTTTACGAACTTGATGCATAGTGCTGATGACTGAATCTAATTTTAGTTTTGGTCTTCAAAAGCCATGATGTCAAAGCCAACCGAGCGAGGCCCTGGTGCAGAAAAGGCCCCTGTGATAGAAGATCTCAATGTAGATGGAGTCTCCAAGCAGGAGAAAATGTCAATACAGTGGCGCAGAAAGCTAGCCTATACATTACACTCACTACTGCTCCAAGAGGGTCTTTCAACATGGAGAAAAACTTTGTGATGTCTGGAGGCCTTTAGATCCAGATGCGGGAAGACCATCTCTGCATTGTTGGAGAAAATATTTCCAGATAAAGCCACCATTCTCCTGTTATTATAGACTGCCTGCTGAGAAAGTCCACCTCCCAAATTAGTACCCCAAACACATGCATGAAAATCCCTGTTTCCCTGCACTCCTTGTCCATGTACACCTTGTTGATATAAGGAATGGCTGTCGCACTGTCTGAATTTATTTGCAATAGCCTATGCATGAGCTATTGTAGGGATGTCTAGACTAACCTCTGTTGACACTGCTTTCAGTAGGTCATCGCAATAAGGAATATGGATTCCCTGTAAGGATGTTCATAGCTTGCATCACCTTTATAAAATCTATGGAAGCCGTGGCCAGACCAAATGGAAAGGCACAAAACTTGTAATGGCAATCTTGAACTGCTGTTATAGGAACAATAACTCCCTGACCAAACAAGGAAACTGGTGCAAAATCCAGAGCCCACATTTCATTTTTTAATTGAGAACATAAATCATAAAAAGTTGCCATGCTACTGAAGCCAGGGGGGACCAAAACTATTGGTCCCGTCCCCGGCAAAGGCTGCGATTGGCTAGTCAATTCTGACTAGCCAGTTGCAGCTTTAAAGGGACAGAAGCCTGACAGATCTGTAAGATCTGTCAGTCTTCTAATAGTAAGCACAGATCCTGT
>JABWIB010012450.1:10366-20478 GCA_016617825.1 Platyplectrum ornatum | reverse complement strand
GTGGTCATGAACCCCGTTCACAATGCTGAATTACCCTGGTAATTCACAAACTAGTCTGGTCAACACCGTTCACACTGAACCAGGGTAGTTAGGTGAAACATCATTATAATTGTCACCATAGAGCTGCGATTGGCTTAAAAAAGTGATGAAAAAAGGAAAAAAATAATAAAAAAATAAAACTAAAAAAAAAACCAAAAAAATAAATTATAAAAAAGTGTTAAACATAAAAAAAATCACAATTATTTATGCATAAACTATAGGCTACTACTATTATAATTACTAAAAGCATTTTGTAAAAACATAAGCAATATATATATATATATATATATATATATATATATATATATATATATATATAAAAAAATATGATAATAATAGTAAATTTATAATATAAAAAAATATAATACATACCTGTAAATGTTCACCTCATGCTCTCTCCAGGGAGAAAGCCATTTGTATGTGGTTTTGCAATTAATTATAATGTTTATTTACATTTTTTTTTACAAATGCGTATTTGCGCACACCTTGTGATGCGGCTGCAGCAAGAGTGTGCAGCCAATCACAGCCCTGGANGTGCTGGCCATCTGCGCATGTCANTATTGTCACATCCAGTGAGGAACACATATGGTCGCCATTATACCTGCACAGGTAATATTACCCGGGCTAGCACCGTTCTTGCAACAACTACTGTAAAACCCTGCTTATGTTCCGGGTAATAGAGGCGGGAGACACTGCAGAACGCAGTACCCCAGCAGTTCTGTCAACCCGGTCAGTTGACTGAACTGCCCAGGTAATAGCCCTCTGTGTGAATGGGGTATAATTGTCTCTCCTTCTGAAAACTCCATTGTGTACCTGTTGCCAGGTACAAATATCAAATATGTTTATTTTCAAACTATCACTTAGCTCTTTAGAGGGATATATGCTGTATTGTGTACCCAGGAACACCACCTCTAAAATCCACCCACTAGACCAGGGAATTATTTTTAATTTTAACATTTTTACCGAAACACAACAGTGTATAAATATTATGTTAGATAAACACTTATATGCATTATAGCCTGCCCTACTTGTATGGGCCAACTGCNAGGGACATTTTACTACTCAAGCAAGCAGGAATTAGCTGAAGTTCTGATTGGCCAGAGTACCTTTTAAAAATACAGCATCTGATTGCAATGACTTTGAGGGCATTACAGAAGTACAGGACACATCCAAAANACATATGCAAGGCTTCACTAAGTAGAATGGCAGGGGACATTTTTCTATACTGTTTCTACTTTAAGATACTCAGATATGTTAATAGTTTTCCATTACACATATTATGTTTTGTTGAGATCAAGTTCAACAATTGTCAGGGGGCTACTCAAGATTCAAAATATGCTATCACTTTTTAATATGTTTTCTGTTTTATTTATGAAAGCAATCTTGTCTATCTAGTTACATAAAATACACAAAAAGAAATGACGGGTCATATTTTGCTGNCACTCTTTATCATCTGAGTGAAAGAAAATGTATATCTTTATTGACAGGTTCATAATTACCAGTAATATCTTTATTTATTAACAGGTTTTTGTTTAGTGCCATCAGATTGTGTAGTGCTTTACAATTTTAACAAAGACATTACTGTATGGTAACAGACAGAATAGGTTGGGAAGGGGACCCTGCCTGCAAGCTTAGTGTCTATAGGATATTGGGGATAGGGCTAAGTGTCATTTAGTATACAATGGACCAGCCAGGCTGTAATGTAAAAGTTCTCAGTGCTCTGCATGATACAGGCACACAGCAGTGTTAGTAGCAGATATAGAGGATAAATAGATATAAAAATATTTTAAGTAGGTTGAGGTATATCATAAGCTTATCTGAATAGATGGGTTTTAAGGAAACGCTTAAAAGTTTGTAAAGTAGAGGATAACTTTAATGGGTGATGAAGGTTATTTCAGAGAGTGTGTGCAGCCAGGGAGATGTCCTGTAACTGGGAATCAGAGCATTTGTTTAGAGTAGAAGAGAGTTGAAGATACTGTAAATACCTTTGAGAACGAGCTGGGATATATCTAGAGATGAATATGGATATGTATGTGGGTGCAGTGTTATTGATGGCTTTGTAGGTTAGCAACATGATTTTGTATTTAATTCTGTAGAGTACAGGCAACCAGTGTAGAGACTGGCAAAGTGGAAATGCACTAAAAGAGTGTTTTTCAAAAAAGATTAGTCTGGCTACTGCATGTAATATAGATTGAAGGGGAGTGATTTTATAATGTGGGAGCCCAATTAGGAGAGCGTTGCAATAATCAAGATCAAGAGGACGTGTACAGGAGAAGGAAGAGAAGAAAAGGCCAGATACTTTCTTGTGATTTGTGGGTTGGAGTGAAGAAATAGAACCAGAGTGTGTAAGAGATGGACTGAGCTGCATGTTTGTAGTGGAGGAGGATGATGTTCTCTTTTTTTTGTATTTCACGGCTATGGTATAACATAGATCTGGAGAAGCACCACTCAAATTAAACCCATTTGGTTCAAGTTATCTGGGTTTCATACTAAAGAAAGTTGAAAGCAGAAGTTAGTTCCCAGGATATCAGAGATAGGGATTGAAATGTGAAACATTAATGAACAGATTTTGAATCGTTAATCTTATAGCCTGACAGGGCACCATATGTTTTACATTTTCTGAGCAAATTTGATGGGAAGTGAAGGGTAAGGATAATGTTAATAGAGATATCTCATACTGGGTGTGACCGGCTTAAATAAGCTGGATATCTGGATTTGTTAGAATTTTGCTCACTAAAGGACAGAGGACATCTGTGTAGTACTACTGATCACTACAAAAGTGCTGGATTGAAGTCTGCTAACACTGTTGAGGAAAGGTTATAGTATAAAGCCTGGATAAAATGACCATGAAACCCAAAGGCATCCAGGGTGGAAAAGAGAAAAGGCCAGGCCACAATGCCTTCTCTGCATCTAAGAATGAAACAAGGGCGAGATTGTGGTGTGTAGTGAGATTGATGTGATTGTTAAAATTGGTATCTGAGGGTTGTATAACAGCTTAAGGTTGATTAAGGTTGATATTCAAAAAAGAAATTGACCTATAGTTAGTGTGAGTGTGAGGTCCTTCCCAGGTTCTGAGATTACAGTTATAGTCAGTCTAGTTCTGCCTGTATGGAAGGTATTGCCCTGAAGAATGACATTAAACAAAGTTACTTGGTGGTGGGTGTGAGAAAATGGGCAAAAACATTGTACGCCATACACCATATGGCCATGAGCTCTAGGAGGATTTTGTAATTTTATAGCATTATAAACATTGCTGAGCATCAATAAGTACCCTAGAGGAATTAGATAAAATTGCGCTAATTATTTATTTGTTTTTATAATTTTTTTTTTAGTGGAGCAATAAAGAAATAAAGACATAAACAGTAATAATCAATGTAATGACTAAATGATGTGCAGGAATATATCCAACAGGGTACTACAATAAGCAGTCAACGCCAAAAATTGCTGTAGTTATTTATTAATTTGTGCTGGGTTATAGGTGAGTTGATCCTCTCTATATGTGATGGCTCCTCTTGCATAAGCTGCTTTTTTCACTTTTAGCTTATTCACCAATAAGGTCTGCTTTGTTCCCCTTATGATAAAACTTTTGATTGGCGCACCTAAGTTCTTTTCTCTATTTTCAGACAAGATAGTTTGGAGTTATGTTAATTTATTATCGAGTTTTAACATAACTTTCTTGGAGTATATGGGTGTTTAGAAATGTGATCAATTCAGTTTGCTGCCATTTGTGGAAAGAGGTAAATCCCAGACTGTGGGAAGATTCAATTCAAAATAATCTGTAATCTTGTCTTGAATTAGGGATTGAAACTGGGGTTGTTTTAGCAGGGTTTCATTGAGTCTTCAGTGAATCATTGGGGACAACCTCCACCTTGACTAAGTTATTGGCTATTATCAGCCACCAAGGTTTGAATAAAGTAAGCATCGCCTTGGAATAAATCTATTCCAGAATAAGAACCGTGTGAATGGGGAATCTATGGTGATTCCTGACTGCAACCCCCCAAAGCCAGTAAAGATGGAGCAGAAAAACCTTACTTATGATTAGATGCATATAAGTTGGTGAGTGAAACCATTTGATTTATCAGGCTACCTCTGAAGATGATGTTGCAGCCATCAAAATCAGTCAGTCCTCTCAGTTTCATTTTACACAATGGAGAATGTGAGCTTGAATCCGATGTTGCTATGGGCAACATCCCCACTTTTCAATCTCACTACAATCTCAACGCTTAGTAAATTTAAACCCTGGACACTAGTATTATGAACAAGACTAAGCTAGAAGGAAATTCAAGGATGAGGATGGCAATTAAATCACAAGGGTGTGGAACCTACTATTACATGGGCGTCCCCCAAAATGGAAAAACAAAGATAACAGCAGAGAAGTTACTGTTGGAACCTATAGAAGTAAGCGGCACACCAGGAAACTCCAACTTGAAAGAAAGGCTTAAAAAAATAAACATAAACCAAAAGATACAAGGTTACACCAACTATTCTGTCAGGGACTAAGTGGGTTCTCAAGGGCTACTGGTGTCTGCCTGTAAGGTTCCTGGCTGGTCCTAGCACTAGCAATAGGGATTAACACTCCTTATTGTGTGTTTCCCAAACTGTCCCCCGTTATGGGCCTTGCCAGGTTGGAGACCACTGATTTGCGTGAATCTCCAATTTCATTGGGGATGGAAGCTGGCTAGGTTGTGAGTTGCTCTTGCAACAAGACACTTCTGTTGCAAGCTGATTCCTGAGCTCGATTTTTTCCATATCAAGCCCTACCAGCACTACTAGTCCAAGCCGGCCTGCACTACTACTACTACAAACCAGTACAAGCCAGCCTGCATTAAGACTTTTCCATAGACTTATGTATTTTTGTGACCCCTGATCCAGACATATATGAAACCTCCTTGTTTAATTTATACTCCAGTCTGGTCTCTTCCTTGCCTGCTGATGCGCCATTATGCAAAAATAACTAGAATATTAGTTATACATTCAGCTAGTTATCGCTGTTAAGCATTATAAGCAGTTCCACAATCTAGCTGAAACATCAAGCTCACTTTCTACAAGTGAAGTGATGTTGTGTACCAGTAAAACACTGAAAGCATATACATGTAAATGTCACACTATATTTAGTACAGAGTGAGAGTGAATGAGAGTAGCAGACATTGATACTTAAGAATCCTTAGGAGTCTGTGGATCCTCTTGTCTGGGGGTACCGGATCCGGAAGTCAGAATGACTTTACGAACGAGTGATCGAACCTAAGGTGTTTTGATTGTATATTGTCTAACGTTGATGTCAACCAGGATGACCAAATGGGAAACCACACGTGTATTTGCAACAAAGTTCCCTGAGCATGTGGTGATGTCTTTATCTTAGTCAAGGGGACCAAATCCTAGAAAGTGATGTGAGATTGTGCCGTGCAATTCAATCTGGTTTGGAAAGAAAGAAGCTTCATGACCAGACCTGGGCCTAAACTTACTAAGCAGTGAGACTGAAAAGTGGGGATTTTGCCCATAGTAACCAATCAGATTCAAGCTCTCAATATCATTTTACATACTGGAGAATGTGAGCTTGAATCTGATTGGTTGCTATGGGCAACATTCCCACTTTCCAATCACTATGCTGGGCTTTTCCCCCGCAGGAGCTGTAGCATCAGGAAAGCAGTCGTCACAGCAGTGAGTCTCTCCTTTCTTCACAGAGGCTCAGTTGCTCGCTACTCTCTTACTGTCTGCTGTCGGTCACTGCCAGGTGTACAGGGAGACTAATCTAAACTTTCTTTTTATCACCTTTCCCTTTTTTATAGAGAAATAGTCCAGATGCCACCATTGTTGCTGTACAAAACAGCTAACTCTTAAACTGCCTTCACATGTACGTGATATCAGGCATATGTTGTTGTAAATGATTTATTAATACTTAAATAAAACAAATTGAAGTTCTAGTTATAATTTATTATAGTTTTGTATATATTTTAAGGTTTTAAATATTTTGAAAAAGTTCACTTTCCTTTTCTTCACATAGAAAGTTACCGTAGGTATCCTTTAAGTGCACATCTATATTTTATTTATCTCTCTGGATGTTCTGTATTATGGCTGTTACACTAATGCATTGCAGCAATACAAGATATACCTGTATACCTATAATGTGCTATTAACCTTCTTAAAGCCCTTAACTCCAAACTGATGGAGATTAGCTTCTATTAATGCAACCTTAATGACAAAATATGAAGGACCTCTATATGCTCCAAAGGTGATTCTCATTGATTATATACATATGCATATCATCCAACTACACAGCCTATAAAATAGAAGTCAGTATCTGTGGAATAATGTAAACGCAATTAAAGTGAATATTGTGCATATTTTATTTTTCATTCTGGCCTCTATTGTTTCGAGGCTTAATGTTTCTGGCACTAGAAATTCTGAAAGGTGCTGCTTGCAAGCACATTATGTGGCACAGCTGAGCCACACTGTCTTATGGCACTACAAAGTGGTGAAAGTATAATGAAATCTCCTGAATACTTATATCTTGCAGGACAGCTCAGGAATGGAATATATGACAGCTTGATTTAGCAATGGACAATGACAAGGAAAGCACAATGGACCTATGACTGTGACGTTGGACTGGATTCAGACTTACGTACTAAAGAGATGAGCGCTTCTGGCATATATCTTCGTTAGGAACAGGATGAAGGACAGGGACACACCTTCCCTTTAATGTCCACCAATATTGCGGACTTGTATATACCAAAGTGAATTATAATCCCTACTACAGCGAGGATACTCATAACATGTCCCAAAATCCCATTTGTCCCTGTGGTAGTTCAAAAGAATCCCATTTGTGACTATGGCAATTCAAAAAGTCTTATATGTCGATACTGTGGTTCAAGTGCCCGTTCTTAAACGACTTCAGACTCCCCCTTCTCCACCCACAGCGATCCGATATGCAAAAGAGAATCCAAAAATATTGTAATTCCACCAGACTAAGGAAGCAGCGAGACAACAGTATGTATGTGAAACAAGGTTGCACTATAGTATTTCCTCCTCTGTTTTTGATGGTTCGGTGATTCGGATCATCACTGGGTGGAGACATCATAGAAGGACGGGACAACACTGGAAGATGCCCGGATTGTGCGTAGACTACTGTTGTCTCGCTGCTTCCTTAGTCTGACGGTATTACACTATTTTTGGATTCTCTTTTGCATATCGGATCGCTGTGGGCAGAGAAGGGGGAGTCTGAAGTCGTTTAAGAACAGGCACTTGAATGACAGTATCGACATATAAGACTTTTTGAATTGCCATAGTCACATATGGGAATCTGGGACATATGGGATTTTGGGACATGTTATGAGTATCCTTGCTGTAGTAGGGATTATAATTCACTTTGGTACTATTGAACTTGTAAAGTGCAGAGTTATGAGTGGGCAAAACCATGTTGAGTTTCAGGGGAGGTAAATTTTATTAGTTTGAAACAGGTGATAGAAGATGTTTCCTAGCCCAAGTATAATAACAGTGTAACAGTAACACCAGACAGTAGCTGTGTGCAAAAATAAAGCATTCTACCTGTATGCAAAACAATTTACGTCCCCTGCAATTTAACATGGTTTTGCCCATTTGTAACTTTACACTCAATAGTACATAAGTCTGGATCCAGTCCATTGTTATGCTGTCCAGCTGCTTTGTTATATCAAGCTTGTGTGACGGAGCGGAAAAAATGACCTCATCCTTGCCCAAAACCTGTGAAAAAGGTATGTTGCTAGGACAGTAATAGTCTCTTTTCTAAAACCTACTGACATAGTGGCCATGATCTAGAAATAGTGGCCATTATCTCAATCTAAAATCTGTCACTATTAAAAGAAAAGCAGTAATTGGGAATGTTGCCATACTCTGTGGAGCTTAGTGTGTTTAACCACTAACAGAGGGGTCTGCAATGCATTTGATACTAAGGGGCTCAAAAACAGAAGGTCAAATTAGAACCATGTGTTAACGAAAATGGACATTCTCATTCCAAACCATTGCTGTTATTATTTTTTCTTTTTTTCTTCTATGTCATTTAAGGACAAGGTACTTTCCATTATTACACAACCATGTTTTCAACAAGTCAGCTACCTCCTTAGTTGCTGGTTTGCTTTTATTTACAATATTCATATGATTTCAAAAGAAGTACAATAAGCTGTGTTTCAAATTGATTTACATGCATCACTTCTCACTTTATTTTTACGTTTGCCATGAACTGATCATTTAAATAAACATGGATGTATATGGGGCAGGTTCTATTATCAACTTCCTAAAATTGCTTCTTCACAAATCAGAGGGAACTTGTATCACTTTGTATGAAATTCTATCATGTTTAAATGTTTATATTTCTGTATACTAACTATTATTATTATTATTAACGTTTATTTATAAGGCGACACATAGTTTCCTCAGCACCGTACATAGTGAAATAGTTTATACACTAGTTACAAAACGATATGATTAAACAAACCTTTTACTAATTATATCATGCTGTGGTTTTACACGCAATGTTATTTATAGATAGGTAAACGTTTCTACATTTCTTATCAATACAAGTGGAAGGGATTGGCAAAGCAGTATATTACAATGTGACATTTACTAGTCATTAGTGATGACATTTAAAATTTGCCACTCATGCCATTAATTTGCTTTTATCTGCTTTTATATATTTATATATATTTATATATATTTCTCTCTATAACATTGCAGGTAGAAACTTGAGTTGCAGATCAGAATACATTAGCTCTGCCACATTGTGTGCACATTATAGTCATTTTCAGCTAATGCATTTTGTTTCTACGCTTTCCCTTCCTGTTTCTTTAAGGAAACATTTTCTTGGATGGGGGGGGGTGGTGATTTTATTCCTTTCTTTCCTTTCCTTTTTTCTGAAGTCGTCTGAGTGATGACTCAGCTTGTCTGTCTCATGGACGTGTTTACAATGCTGGGATAGGCTACCGCTAGATAATAAAAAGGAGAAGAAAAACACCTTTACAGCAGAGCTTCCCTGGTGTGGTGAAACACTTTGTGCCATTGCAGAACATTGCCTTAACCTTTTATCTGCCATATACATACACAGAATAAATAAGGGTTGGATTTCCAAAAGACAGAAATGTAATATATATATATATATATTAATATATATATATATATATATATATATATATATATATATATATATATATTTGTATGAAAAAGTGTGCCAGTACTCACTTTGTTTACTATTATTTTTTTAATAACAGGACATATAGCACCATTGCACTACATACTGCTGTACATACAAACTCACACGACGTACAAACACAAAAGCATTTGTCTGGAAATGAAACTCCACACCATGAGGATCCACACCAGGTAATCACTTGACTGGGCTGCCAAAAAAGATGATCACCTCCATAGAGATAGGGGTATCGATGTAACTCTGTGTGCATTATATTTCATGGTAGACATCATAGTGGGGTTGGGGGGCAAGCAGATTGTGTGTATATGTATGTATGAGCTAGAGGTTAGAATGTAATATGGGATGGACTGTGAGGTAGGAAGGATGTATCCTTGGAATGTATTGAGTGTGGAAGATAAGGAAAATGTACCTTGTGATCACACTGTGGGTCTGATGCAGTTGCACTTACACTTTTTTAGGTGCAGGTGTAGAGCTGAGCAAATCCATGTTGCAGTGTGAGGGGTGCAGAATCGTTTTAATTCTAGTGCATGCATAGAAAACGCATTGCTTTTGCACAAAGATCTCATATTAGACTTGAGTTAGGAAACTTCACCTCTCAATTCTAATCCAGTTTTCAGTTTAATCTTGCCTCCCTTGCAATTCAATGTTGGTTTTGCCCAAGTCTACACTTGCACCTGTTTTGCACTGCGCTGAATTCAAGATATGTTCATGTTCATGCACAGTACACCTGCACTTTATAACTTGCATTAGCCACTTAATCTACATATCACAGGCTAATATAATGTCCCTGTAACACTTAGGGGCCGATTCAATTGTTTAGCAAGTCGCAAATTATTTAGTCACGTTATTTTGGTCATGGGTTCGCGCCCAATTTATCACGGGATTCATATGTTTAGTC
>JABWIB010012448.1:2846-16912 GCA_016617825.1 Platyplectrum ornatum | reverse complement strand
AAGTTTCACAACCAGCAGAGGAAAGGGTTCTTTACAGTAAGGGCAGTGAGGATGTGGAATTTATTGCCTGAGAAGGTTGTGATGGCAGGATCAATAGATGAATTCAAGAGGGGGTTAGACAAATTTTTAGANGTAAAGGGNATTCANGGTTATGACTGGNAAGTTATTTATTACCTTAGTCAGGAGGGAACTCTTGTATATTTAAACTGGATCAATTTCAATTATAAAATTTAGGATNGCAGNAGATCCCATAGGTTGAACTTGATGGACTGATGTCTTTTTTCAACCTCAACTACTATGTTAAAGTGAAAGGTTGAATAGGTAAGCGAGATTAGGACAAGTGGCAAGAGGGAGAGACCTGAGGAGACTGGAGGGGGTAGGATCAAGTGAGCACAGAGGCGGAATTATCACTGGTGCAGCCGGTGCATGGCACTGGGGTCAATGAGGTTCCTGGGCCNCATGTATAGTAGTTCACAGGACTCATTTGGCTCCCCAGCAGAGCCGGGTTATCTACTATGCAACATCCTGCCTGGCATGATGAAAGAGCTGCACACTAGTATTTAGCCAAACTGCGGGATATGGAGGATGTGATGCAGCGAAGCACNCGCAACGTCATGGTGTCATGACATCGCACAGTACCTCTCGGCACATGGTGTCATAACATCGCACAGTGCCAGTCAGTGAAGGGAGAGGTAACCCAAGTACTACACACTAACCGGGCAGAGAAANTATATAANTAGTACAATAAGCGCTGGTTGCAGCACTTACATAACATCCAGAGATCAGCATCATCCATGAAATGAGTAAAGAATAAAGGTAAAGGTAACACTTTGGATTATTATACAACCCACAGCTGAAATACATGCTTACATACATACAGTACATACATAAAATATATGATAATAAATGTGTTGTATATGTATACATACATACCTACCTCTCAGATGTCAGGCATCCTGGATGTCTGGCCCCTGGCTGAATATCCAGAGGGGGCTTCGGTCTACACCCCGAAGGTGAAGTGAAATCCAGGCTGCTGGAGGGAGAGTTGACAGGAGGGCTCCTGCTTAGTGAATAAGCAGGTGTTGTCTGTCCTGTAGAAGTGCAAGACTATCAGAGTGTTGGGAGGTCACTGACTGCTTAGCCTCTTGGAATATAACTGGTTTTCCAGAGTGCCATGATGAATCTGCCAGAATTCACCATGTATTAATGGTTAGGCAGCATTCCACGTAGGTACACAGCCACCGGCCTATCACAGGCCGCATCTGCGGACAAATAATAAGAGACAAAAGGCTTTCCAACCTACCAGCTTGGGAGGCCCTCAGGTAGGACCCTGACGCCCTGTAAGGACCCTAAAATCACCCATTGGCACTGTCAAATAACTAGTCCCTGGTTTTGCTCCTCGCTAATACAGAACAGCAGGGTTCAGCCCGTAACCTACACAAAAATGCTGGTGTGTTACATTGGTTTTCCTAGACGGCAAGCACATGTCCCTGGAAATGCCAGTAACCCAGGACAGGTTGGATATATTCCTGTAAGCCACCCCATGGTATGGACAGCCCTAAAAAGTGGTCGGTAATAGGTTGTTAACTTTAATCCCATCCTAGGTGTTCTTATAGGAAAAATTGCAATCACTGTTTTGCAGAGTTATTGAATAAAGACAGGTTAGGAGGCAGGGGCCATAGGCCCTTACAGGTAATATTCAGGTTAGGAGGCTCACTTACAGGTAATATTCCAGGTAGGCTGGTGGCTTTGGAGGCCACTCTGCAGCCCCTCTGTAAGGTGGTGGTCACTAAGGTGATAATTGAATAGAATAGAGGTCACTAGGATCTTCTCTGTGTTGAAGGCAGCTATACTGCTCACTGAATTGNTGGTGGTGGTTGTCATTAGGATGCTGTCTATATTGTATAGGGTAAATTTCATTATTGTATTGTGAAACGAGTGCAATCTGTCACTTTCTAAGGCCTTCAATATATTCCCCAGGTCTGAAGGCCGGAGAAACCGGATCCCCTACATAGAAAGATTTATTCGCTAATTTGTTTCAGATTTAGAATACCCTGATATTTATCCCAAGCATGCTTAAACTGTTATGTAGTATTAGCCTCCACCACTTCTGATGGGAGGCTATTCGACTTATCAACTACCCTTTTAGTGAAGTGATTCTTTCGCACATTTCCCCTGAACCTACCACCCTCCTGTTTATACGCATGTCCTTGCGTTCTACTACACCTCTTTCTTTGAAAAAATGCCGCCCTCCTGCACCTGGTGACATCCCTTGATATATTTTAAAGCTGCTATCATATGACCCCTCTCCCTTCCCTGTTCCCAGCAGGAAATGCTGTGGCACTGACCTGCTCCAGCAGGAGAGTACCGAAATTCCCACTGTGTTTCCTTCCTTGAATTTCCTGCTCCCTGTTTTTTTCCGTATTCATACTTTCATTCTTTCCATCTTTCTTTCTTTCAATCTCTTTCTAAAGAGGGGACTGCCCTCAACTGCAGCCCACCAGTGACAAGAGAAACAGGTGAGTACAAAGCACTGGTAAGCAGCGTCGGACTAGCCCACCAGAGAACAGGAGAATCCTCCGGTGGGCCCCAAGACCTACCATTATTTCTTTAGAACTCAGGGCAGGTCCCAAGAATGATTTCCTTTGATGGGTCCAANGTACCCCAGTCCGACACTGCTTGTACGTATAGTAGTAGTGTGGTTCAGAGGTGTCTATACTGCAAATCAACTATGCCCACATTTAAATTCAATGCAGCTTTTCTTTTTCTTAAATATGTATGTGTCAGTATACAGTCCTGTTGGCTATGACAAATTTGCAGTGTGAAAAAGTTACCACAATCTTATCTCCAACATTTTGAGATCTGGGCCTAAATTCACTAAGCGGAGAGTTTGCTGGAGAATTTGAAAGGTGGTGAAGTTGCCCATAGCAACCAATCAGATTCAAGCTCTCAGTTTCATTTTGCATACTGGAGAATGTGAGCTCGAATCTGATTGGTTGCTATGGGCAACNCCAATCAGATTCAAGCTCTCAGTTTCATTTTGCATACTGGAGAATGTGAGCTCGAATCTGATTGGTTGCTATGGGCAACTTCACCACCTTTCAAATTCTCCAGCAAACTCTCCGCTTAGTGAATTTAGGCCCTGGTCCAATGTACAGTGCTATAAAACATGTTTTATATGTTTGATTTAGGCTCAAGTTCATTAGTCATTTATNTTTTTTGCTAGGGTGTCATTGTTGTCACTGGAAAATTCAAAGCATCTGTTTGGATAAAAGGCTTTGTTACAACCCACTCATCTGCTGGAAGTTAAGTGTCAGGACTATTCTGCAATAAAACGTATGANTTTGCTCCATGTCTGGTTCCTTGCTTGTCTGACATGTGGATTCATGCCAGATGATAACTTCTGGAAAGTCTCCCATGAGGAAATTGGCTACAAATCAGTTACACTTGTAGAAGATCTTGGATCTTTTATTTTATCATTGTAAACATGGTCCGTCATATTACCTGATGTAAATATGTCTATGATCCCTGGGGTGCAGCAAAAATGTTTTCCTGACTTGATGGCTAGTTCAGGCACACAGGACAGTGGGACATTTACTCGAAATCTGGACTGTCCAGCTGTAATCAAGACACTTGGGAGGTATACTATTGTCTGACTTCTTTACCTATTTACTGGATTGAACTTTTAGTACAGGGGTGGGCTGAACCNGGTGCCAGGGTGCCAAATGNCACCTGGGCCGGCCACATCGTTGGTGGTTCAGGGCCACCTATGAGGCCCTGAACCACCAATATATATTAACAATGGGCCATTGCTGTGGGCATGCCCCCCAGGCCAAAATTTGCCAGCCTGCCCCTGCTTATGTAGCCCCTGTCTTGATGAAGGCACTGGATGTTACTGCTAGTAGGCAGAGTTACAGCATTCAGTGTGTAATAGAGCTGGAGAGTCTACCTGCACAAGAGGAGTCTATGATCCCTGGGGTGCAGCAAAAATGTTTTCCTGACGTGATGGCATTGATAGCTAGTGGTTAGTTGGCTAGTTATTTAAATTGTACAGTGGCTTGGCTAAGCCCTTATGCACAATCCTCATTTTCAAACTGACCACATTTTTGTGATGTATACTGTACAATTAAAAGACAAATTTGTGATCCTAGGTGCAAAAATCACTTGTTAAAGAGAATTGGTAGTGTACCTAGATGACGAGACAGTCGGCTCTCATTGTCTATTAAATCAGGATGCAGTCCATAGTCTTTCTGGCTTTGGCTTTCTGTCATAACAGTTCACAATCTTTGATGTGAAAAAAGTATTAATTCTCTTTTTAACTATTTTAACTACTTGCCAAGAAAACACTTAAAACCGCAGACTCAATGTAATACAGATGTTATAACATTGAATTTGACACAATAATAATATTTCATATAACAGTGGTGATATGGAGATAATATTTTATATAACAGTGGGGATATGAGGGATAATATTTTGTATAACTGGGCATATGGGGATAATATTTTATATAACAGTGGTGATATGGAGATAATATATTATATAACAGTGGGGATATGGAGATAATATTTTATATAACAGTGAAGATATTGGGATAATATTTTATATAACAGTGGGGATATGAGGGATTATATTATATATAAAAGTGAGGATATGGGGGTAATATTTTATATAAATGTGGTGATATGGGGGATAATATTTTATATAACAGTGTAGATATGGGGATAATATTTTATATAACAGTCGGGATATGAGCGATAATATTTTATATAATAGCATGGATATGAGGATAATATTTTATATAACAGTGGAGATATGGAGATAATATTTTATATAACAGTGTGGATACGAGNATATGGGGATAATATTTTATATAACAGTGGTGATATGGGGATAATATTTTATATAACAGTCGGGATATGAGGGATAATATTTTATTTAACAGTGGTGATATGGAGTTAATATTTTATATAACAGTGAGGATATGAGAGATAATATTTTTTTTAATGTTTATTTTATTTTATATCATTGGAGAAATACAGAAGAAAAAACAAGGAACAGCATAAAAAACTACTATAACAGCTGTACAGAGTCATAGACACTGAGGCAAAAAAATATACACATAACATGAAAAACCAGTGTAGTATGAACAGCAAAGGGAAATGCCTAGATCAGAAGGTCCGGGGTATCACAGAGCCATTCAATCGGGGAGAAGAGGCTACAATGGCAGGTGGGGGGTGGAGGTGGAGGGGGAGTAAGGGGAAAAGAAAGAAAAAAAAAAGGTAGGGGGGGGCGGTGGTGTTGGTCCAACAACGCAACACAAACAGGAAGCTGCGGTTGCCCTGGAACAAAGCATGGGATGCATGCAAAGGGGAAAGCAAAATATACAGGCAGAGGGCGGGCAGTGCGATCCATAGTGTCAAGGTGCCTGGGGCGGGGCGTTGGTAAGTAAGAACCAGGGCAACCATATATGGTAATACCTTGCCACCGTGTTACATTGAATGCTAGTAATATATTCCATAGTAGCAATGAAACCTATTTTGTTATAGAGCTCTGCAGTAGAAGGAGCCGAGGTCGATTTCCAGTGTTTCGCAATAACTGTTTTGGNGGCATTGCTGATCTGCCGGATCAGTTCAGCGTTGGGCTTACCTACATCAGCAGGAAGTAGATTCAGAAGGAAGTGCACAGGATCTTTAGGCAGGGTTTGACCTGTGAGGGAGTGGGTCAGCCCGAGGACTGTGTCCCAAAAAGCAGATATAATTGGACAGGTCCACCAGATGGGGAGGAAAGATCCCTGCGAGTCTTCAGCATTCCTGGGAACAGTTTGGGAACATGTGATGTAGCTTCTCTGGAACATGATACCATCTGGAGTAAATCTTATAATTAGTCTCATGGACAAGTACGTTAATAGAGGCCTTACCAATAAGTTCGCGGATGGCGCTCCAGTCCTCCTCGTCCAGATGTCCACCCAAGTCTGACTGCCAAGCCCTCTCACAAGGCTCCAAGTGATCNCTGTCTAAGCGGGACAAAGCCCACCTGATCCGGGTGAATTAGGGAGGGGAGGAGATCATTAAGTCTATTTGCAAGCACTTTAGCAAACAACTTGAGGTCAGTATTCAGGAGCGAGATCGGCCTGTAGCTTGCACAGAGGGTAGNGTCCTTCCCCAGTTTTTGGATAACAGTTATGACCGACCTAGTGGTTTCTGAATGGAATTTGTCTCCCTGGAGAATGCATTAAACAGGTCCACCATGTGGGGGACAAAGGAGGGGGCAAAAAAGACATGGAAAACCATTTCGGCCGGGGGCTTTAGATGGTTTTTGGGAGCCCAGAGCTGCAGTCACCTCCTCTGCCGTTATAGGGCGATTTATATTTATTGCCTCNTGATCCGGGACCTTAGGGAGGCCACAGGAAGAAAGATAGGGGCGTGTGTTGGCCAGTACATCAGGGGAGTGAAAGGCATCGGGCAAGTTGTATAGGTGTTCGTAGAAGTTTCGCAAATTCCCTACTAATGTTGCCCGGGTGAAAGGTGAAGTTGCCTTTTTTGTCCCTGATCGAACCAATGACTCTAGCGGCCCTCCCGGTCCTCAGACGGTTCGCTAGTAAGGTGTCCGCTTTATTCCCCTTATTTTAAAACCGTTGGTTGGCCCACCGGACGTTAGGTTCTATTTTCTCGGAGAGAACGTGCTGGAGCTCCGCCCTCTTATTATGTAGCTGGAGGAGGACCTCCGGGGACAAGGTACGCTTATGTTCCTGGTCCAGTTCCCCAATCTGCCTATTGAGAGATATGAGAAGATCGGCCTGTTTACGTTTACGGTGGGAGGCGAATTTAATAATCTCTCCCCAAATAATCACTTTATGCGCTTCCCAAATTGTAGGCATTCTGCTCCCACTAGGGTTGTTCTCAGCAAAGTAAAGGGTAAGCCTCTCTCGAATCTGAGTTTGGAAGTCCGGGAGTTTAAGGAGGGTCTCATTGAGTCTCCAGGAGGGCCTCCCCCTGACATAATCAATGAGCCCCGCAGTGGTTTCAACAATCGAATGGTCCGACCAGGTGGTAGGATGAATATGGGCAGTAACTACAGACTGCAGGAAAAGGGCACATCCGAGGAACAGGTCTATCCTGGAGTATGAGTTATGAGGGTGGGAGTAAAAGGAATAGTCCCTCTCAGTAGGGTGCATGGACCTCCACGTATCGAACATGCCGGCCGCACGGACATGATTTTGGAGAGATTTGGAACCCGGGGGAGGTGTAGTGTGCACAGTGTTGAAATCCCTACCCACCAATGTAATACCGGAAATCCTCAAGAGCAGAGAAAAAAGTGCGAAAGAAGGGGGTGTGGTCACGATTAGGGGCGTAAATGGCGGATAAAGTGAGTGTATGAGCCCCTAAAGTATCTTTGAGGATAACGAATCGGCCATCGGAATCTGTCCTGGATGACCAGTGGAATCGAGTCTCGGACCAGGATGGCGCTTTGAGGGGTGGCTGGAGAAGATTGAGGTAGGGTAACGTCTGGACTAGATGGACGGATAATAGTCCCCCGAAAATGGGTTTCCTGAAGAGAAACAAAAATCAGCATGCAAACTGTTAACAGACCGGAAGAGGTGGGATCGCTTCTGAGGGGTGTTAAGCCCCTTGGCGTTAATAGACACAAAGGAAAGCGGCATGATGTGGCAGGCAGAGGGAGGCAAAACAAAAGAGAACAAAAACAAAAAAACAAACAAAAAAAAGGGGGAGAGGGGGGAGGGAGGAGTAGAGGGCCTGGAAAGGGGAGGGTACAAGAGAGTAGTACTAGGAGCCCAAGGGCAGGGCACCAGCAACTACCAGGGGGGTCTCTAAAAAGGGGGGAGGAACCCTAGTGTGGGATTGAGAGATAAACCAGGGTATATTAAAGTCAACGACCCCCGAGACGGGGGAATAGGTCCCAATGAGGGGGGGGGAGGCGTGTGTCCAGAACAGAGGACGGGCTTTCAGAGAAATCCTACCCAGAAAGACCACCCAGGACTCAACCCACTATACAAGTAACATGAACCAACAAAAAACAGAGAAGCCAGACATCGGCCAAGAAGCATGGCTAGAACCAGAGACATAGAGAGACGAAGTTACAGTACACGTTCAAAAAACAGACCATGAGTGTACATGGGGAGAAAGAAAAACGGACAATGCGACAGAGAGCAATACTTAGGAGCTATAAGTGTCCAAGTGATCCTCGCGGCCCGGGGAGCCAGGGGGCAACAGCAAATTAAGCCTGCGGAGCAGGGCTCGGCCATCTGCAGGGGTCCTGACGGAGAGTTGTCGACATCTACCAGCAGGCGGAACGGGAAGCCCCATTTATATTTAAAGCCGTGGTCACGCAGTTTAGCGGTGATGTTCTTCAGGTCCCGTCGTTTGGCGATTGTGGAGGGGGCGAGATCTTGAAATACTTGTCGATTCTCCAGGTCCTCAGTTTTGTCCCGGAGAAATTCCAGTTCTCTGCTAAGATAGTCCACATCCCTGGCCAATTCAGCTTGGGTGGCAAGACTGGAGTCCATCTGTTTCTCCAAAGCTGAGGTGCGGCCGTGGAAAGCTGAGACATCCTCCCGTAGGGCCCCAATGGCGGATTGCAGCTCAGTGGTGAAGGAATTTTTAAGATCCACAATCAGCGCCTGGAGAGTCAAAATGTCCTCTTTAGTGGCAGGTGAAATTTCTGGATTGTCGCCCGGGTCTGAATCTCCCCTGGGAGATGAGGAGGCCGTAGAAGGGTGGTCCTTACGCTGGAAATGATGCGTGATTTCAGCGGACGCTCCTTTTTTGGCACCCCTAGCCGGAGCTTTGCTCATATTGGAACTGAAGAGAAGGTCGCCAAAAGAAGAAATGTAGAGATANGTGTCCTGGTGTTATGCGGTGAGGCCTGGGTGGGTTGGGTAGCAGCGTGGTCACATCAGCGGCACCCGAGGCAGGCCAGCAGAATTAGTACAGCAAACAGGTGGTAGTAGGGTGAGGAGACCACAGGAGAAGGGCGCCACCGGAGCACGGGAAACGGGTCACAGCAGCTGAGGCACACAGCAGAGGCAGGGCTGAGCGGCCAGAGATCTCGCTGAGTGCCGGGGTCAGAGGGGGGATGACACAAAGAGTCTTGCAGCAGCAGAAGGGTCCCCTGAGCCACTGAGTCTAGGGGGGGGACCTCTGGACCCTATGGCAGGGAGGCAGTACAGGACCAGGGCACAGTGTGGGTATCCCAGGGAGGCCGAGGTGACTCTGCACAGCCAGCCCCTACACTTAGGGGAACAGTGCCTATATAGTGGCCCCTGACCTGGTGCTATGGTAGGTAGAGGGCGTCCTGGGGGCACACAGAGCCGGGCTGACAGGCAAGATGGCGGCCGGGGGCAGAAGGACTGCAGCGTTCAGACTGAGGCTGTCCAGAGGTGAGGGGACTGGCTGCCCCACTGTCAGCAGGAGGGGTGGGGAGAAGGGAGAGCCCATGGACCCAGGCAGAGTGGNAGTACAGGAAAGCCGGGGATCGGCGCTGCCGCAAGGTCCCCGGTGGGAAAGAAGATGGCGGCTGGGACCGAGGACGAGCCGATGAGAGGCTGCAGCCCGTCTGGAAGTGCACCCCTCGCCCTCACTAGGGGCTGGAGGGACGAGGGGGAGACTGCTGAATGCCCGCTGGATCGGTGGTGGTGAGTAGCGGGTCACCGCGATCAATAAGGCCGGTAGCAGGACGGAGCTCGAGAGATAATATTTTATATAACAGTGGTGATATGGAGATAATATTTTATATAACAGTGGTGATATGGTGATAATATTTTATATAACAATGGTGATATGGGGATAATATTTTATACAACAGTGGGGATAGGGGGGATAATATTTTATATAACAGTGCTAATATGATGGAAAATATTTTATATAACAGTGGAGATATAGTGATAATATTTTATATAGCAGTGGGGATATAAGAATAATATTTTATATCACAATGGTAGTATGGTCTCCAGTGGGCAGATGTTATACTGATGTTACACATGGTTTGAGAGAGACTGTGTTGAGGATATTATAATGGTGAGGGGAGATTGATGAGAATAAGACAATTAATAAGGCAATTAACTGGGGAGATACAAGGAAAGGTAAGTGGGATACTTTGTTGTATTGGCAGAGGAACGTGTAGCAGAAAGAGGGAAGTAGTAATGCCTCTCTATAGGGCATTGGTTCGCCCTCACCTGGAATACTGTCTACAGTTCTGGCCATATATTCAGAAGGATATAAATACATTGAGCAAAGAAGAGACACCAAAACAGTACATGGTATGACCAACAAAAACTATACAAAAAGACTAGAGCAACTAAATATGTACAGCTTGGAGCAGAGAAGAGAGAGGGGTGATATAATAGCACCTTTCACATATATCAAGGGATGTCACACGGTGGAGGAGGGGGCATTATTCAAAGGAAGAGGTGTAGTAGAACACGAGTCCTGGATTATGTTGTGGTACAGCCAACCCAACCACTCCAATTGTCTTCATTCACTCTCTGCCTTCGTGTTTCTACAGAGCTCCTTGATAATCAATGGACCATCTTCTTCTCCTATTTTAATGGGATTGATGCACTCAATGTGTGGCGCGGGCCTGGTGGATTTCTGTCCCTATATCTCAATAAAAGTGGCACCAAATTCCAGTTTTTTGCAGGCAGCCCACTGAAGGCCCACATCTGCTTCACATGGGAATCGGCCATGGGGGCAACAACTTTATGGGTTAATGGTAAAAATTATGAGACACAAACCTCCTTTAAAGAACAAAAGATTTAACCAGAGGGTACGGTGATCCTGGGGCAAGACCAAGATTCATTGGGGTGCTCATTTGAAGCATCGCAAAGTTTTGTGGGTGAAATTTCAGACATTAATTTGTGGAATTATCTTTTATCATCCTCAGTTATTAAAGAGGTCTATGAGNAGAGGAAACATAACGGGAATATTATCAACTGGAAATCTATTCAGTATACTGTACATGGAAATGTTATTATGCGTCAGTAATAATAATAGTAAAAATATAAATNTAAATGGACATGTATGTTTCCTAGCACATATTTCCTCATACACATTAGTAATGTAATTTCTGTCATATACCGGTATACTGCTATTTTAATAATAAATTTCATTAGATGCAAATGGTATTAGAGTTGAGAGATGATGTTTCCAGCACTGCAAAGTATTCTCCCTGCATGCAAACATTAATACCCTGTTCACATTACCTCAAATTAGCTGTCTTTTTTTATTAAAAAGCCGGCTACAGTGAAAAAGCCGGCTTCTAAACTCAGTCTGAAAGCTCCATTTACAAAAAGCCGGCTACTGAAAGCTGGTGTTCAGAGCCTGCTTTTTAGAAGGTGTTTGGCCCTCCTATCTGGCTTTTTCAGTCAGTCTGAACACTACATAGCTGGCTTTCCTCTACCATTGTGTTTGTGCAGTGCTGAATTTCCTTGGCTCTACACCCTGGCTCAAAACCCAGCTTTTCAAGGCTGGTAATCTGAATGTGATATAACATTAATTTTACTTCCCCTGCAATTCAACATGGTTTTGCCCATGAGAGTGTAAATCTGAATCTGGCCCAATGAGAGAAGAGTTGATTAAGTTAGAATCAGTACCGACAAGTACATCAGGGAAGGAAATATGTAAGGTTGTTGTATAAACATTCTGTGATCTAAGCACTGATACATGTCAGTGACAACAGGTGGGGCACCCGTGGTGGGATTTGTGACGCTGTAAATGGAAGCTATTGGACATCCACTTGCTCCTTTTCATTGTATCATCCATCAGGAGGTGTTGTGTGCCAATGCAGGATTCACAGAATGAAAGGATATAATGTCAGTAGTAACAAAAATAGTGAATTTCGTAGCTGCTTGACCCCTTCAAAAGTGGGAATTTTCAGCATTCAGCGCACAATAATGTGAGGTGTCTAAGCCGAGGAAAAGTACTTGAGCGATTTGTGGAGTGCTTTTCGGAAATTAAGCTTTTTCTTGATAATAAGGATTCTGCAAACTTTCCTCAGCTCAATGACCATAAGTGGGTCAACTCATTGATGGTTTTCACAGATATCTCTGTTCATATGAATGAGCTAAACTTAAAATTACAAATTTTTGGTAAACGTATTGAAGTTATATTTGGACACATAAAAGCCTTTCAAAGTAAATTTTCAAGCGACATATAGGGGCCGATTATAATGTTTGCAACTAAATTAGTCGCATTGTTTTGATCACAGCTTCGAGCCCATTTGCTTGTGTAATTCAATAGTGTTGAACGCTAGTTTCACTGAGAACGTTATTCCGACGATCAATGATCAAATAGAAAAGTGTGAATGGCCTGCTATTTCATTCATAGCAGCAGTGTATGCCTCATGTCGGCATATGCTGAAGCTTAAGATATATCAGCAATGTGTTCATATTAAAAAACAGGACAAGAAGGGATAGTTAAGGGTTAAGTATCAGGAGGGTTGGTAATGTTTTCTCAGCCTGAACACTTATCTGCAGTTAATCACTACATGGTGAAGTGCTTTAACTGAAAAGCTGGCCATAAGCTAGGTACACATGATAAGATAAATTGTTCCAATCTAAAGATTTTTCAAGAGTGGGTAAAACCATGTTGAATTGCAGGGGAGGTAAATGTCATTAGTTGCAATCAGTTTTAGAGTTGAGAGATGATGTCTCCAGCCCAAGTCTAATAACATTGTAACAGTAACGCTGGTCAGTATCTGTGTGCAACATGCAACAATAAAGTATTCTCCCTGCATGCAAACACTGACATTAACTAACACTAAAAATGGCCACTCACACTGCAATATCACCAACAATTATTGCAAATCTTTTGTCCAGACAAAAGATCAAATTATCTTTTGCAATCCCCCGTTGAGCAATTATTGGAGGCTTTAGGAAAAAATCTGCGCCACTCACTAAAAAGATTTTCTTTTCAATTTTAAATTATTGCAAAATTGGAACAATAATTGTTCTAGTGAATGGCCAGCTTTACACTAACTTGAAAAATCTTTTGATTGGAACAGTTTATATTATAGTGTATGGCCAGCTAAAGTGTATAATGTTATAATGTGCATCAACATAAATCCATTGATTCAGTAAGGAAAGAAACTTATATGTAATACAGTATTAAATTATAGCAAACAAAAAATGGTCCTAAATCCCAGTAATAGACCTTAAATCAGGCTCTAACATAGTAGGAAGTTTGCTTGTTCCATACTTTTGTTTTTGCCTTCACCTGGCCATAAACAATATAATTAATCGCTCCAATTCATAATAAATCTGACTTTTTTTTTAAGAAATTGTTATATGGGAACGATTTTTTCAAACGATTGCCCNATATCGTTAACTAATTAAGTTTATAGTTGTTGTTATTATTATTATTGTTATTATTATTATTATTATTATTATTAATCATTGCAAAACAGTGCGTAATATTTTTTGGGGATATATAGAAACCTGTTAATAAATAAATAACTGAATAAATGATTGAATTAATTAATGAATATTATACATTTACATATACACATTACACATAGAAAAAAAATAATAACATTTGTTGTTGAGTGTTCTTTCTAGGGAATTTAAATCAATGGGGCTGACTCAATGCACATTGTGCAAAGTTTTTATCCCGTGCACAAACAGCCACACTTTCCTGCCTCCAGCACCCCACCCCATCTCNAAAAAAAACACTGTTACCCTCTTGGAAAACCGGATTTCAGTCATGTGACCATTTTGCACCTATAGTTACAGTTACAGTTTGCACCTATCCTATCAGCAGACACCAGGGGCAGTTTCGGTGCTGACGCATGCGCAGTAGATCCATTGTAGAACTTAGTAAATATTCTAAGTTCCATAATAGACTTTGTGCGCATGCGCCGGGAACAGACTGAAGACACTGGAGAAGGTAAGTTTATNATTTTATTGTTATTAATATCTTTTTTGCTGAATTTTGGTCAGTGGTGTTCCTCTTCATATGAACTAGGAACACACTGACATTTTTATTAATATGTTTTTTTTTCCATTATTTTTGTGTTTACGGGTAGATGCCAACATTAGAGGGAGGTGGAGG
>JABWIB010012441.1:5750-16841 GCA_016617825.1 Platyplectrum ornatum | reverse complement strand
CATATAGGCTTCCTATAACCCCCAGGTGCAAGGCATGCTGGGAGATATAGTGCCACACCAGCTTCATATAGGCTTTCTATAACCCCCAGATGCAAGGCATGCTGGGAGCTGTAGTGCAACACCGCATAGAGGCCTATATTTACTATGCAGGGAGATTGGAAAGTGGGGATGTTGCCCATAGCAACCAATCAGGCTCACATTCTCCAGTATGTAAAATGAAACTGGGAGTTTCTGATTGGTTGCTATGGGCAACATCCCCCCTTTCCAATCTCCCCGCTTAGTAAATATAGGCCAGAGTCAGCCAGGCAGTGTATGGTCCAGCAGCTGCAGGGCAATGCTAAACCTATTCATGGCATGCTGGGACTTGTAGTTCCACAGCATCTTCAGACAGGCTTCCTAAAGCCCCCCAGGTACATTACAATGATAACCCCTGCCATGCTGGGACTTGTAGTGCCACGCCGCATACAGACACTTTATGGCTCAGCAGCTGCAGGGCAATACTTATTCATGCCATGCTGGGACTTGTAGTGTCATACTGGATACTGGCAGGCGGCCTCTAACCCCAGGTCCCCCACCAGCTGCCGTGCAACGATACACTGCTCTGACCTGCTGGGACTTGTAGAAAGCTGCAGGTTACCTACCCCTGCACTAGAGCATTGGTTTACCCCTTTATACCACCCCCTCCTAATGTAAAACTACAAGTCCCAGCATGCTTTAAGTGCACAGACATAGCTGTCACCTGGCAGAGCATGCTGGGGCTTGTAGTTTGACAACAAACCTTAGCTCTTATTCCCCCACTCTGATCAGTTTAATGGACTATATTGACACTGTGACACTGACACTGTGATGTGCTAGAGCCAGGCTCCCTACTCAGTCACTGTGTAATGGATTCATTGTTCTTTCTAGGTGACCGTGCTGGAGTCCACATCCGACCCGTCTACAAAGATATGTGTAGCGAACACCCATCTATACTTTCACCCCAAAGGTAATGTGACGTCTCGTATACGAGCGAATCCAGAGCGCGGATACTCATCATTCTGGATACAGACACCATATGGGAAATTGTTTTCGTGTGCGTAGTGCTGCTCTCCAGGTGTTCTCAAACTACACGTCCCAGCATGCTTTAACCGCATAGGCATAGCTAATACCAACAAAGCATGCTGGGACATGTAGTTTGAGAACACCTGGAGAGCAGCACTTTGCCCACCCCATTGCAGGGGGGGGAGGTAAAATGAATGTCAGTGTTTGCATGCAGGGAGAATACTTTATTGTTGCATGTTGCACACAGATACTGACCAGCGTTACTGTTACACTGTTATTACACTTGGGCTGGAAACATCATCTCTCACCTGTAATATTGATTGCAATTAATTCAGTTTGCCTCCCCTGCAATTCAACATGGTTTTGCCCATTCGGAACTTTACACTTGTAAGTTCAATAGTGCGTAAGTCTGGATCTGGTCCTATGATGATGTATTTATAGTATTTGTATATGTAAAATGTATTTGTTAGGGCTTATTTACAGATTATAAAATACACGACATTTCAGCATAAACCTACGTGTAGTGTGTTACCTTGTGTGTCATTATTTGTTACCTCTTTTCTTAGGTGGAAACATCCGTTTAATTCAGATCGCTGTGGCGTTAAATCACATCCGGCACGTGGCGCATGAGCTCTACCCCGGCATTCCCATTATATTCTGCGGAGACTTTAATAGCACGCCCTCCACCGGTATGTACAGTTACGTGAGGGACGGCACCATCTCCGAGGACCACGAGGACTGGACCTCTAATGGAGAGGAGGAGCGCTGCAACATGGCGCTCAGCCACCCCCTGAAACTGAGGAGCGCCTGCGGAGAGCCCGCCTACACCAACTACGTGGGGGGCTTCCACGGCTGCCTGGATTACATATTTATTGACTCGGATCATTTAGAGGTGGAGCAGGTCATTCCCATGCCCAGCCATGAGGAGGTCACCAGCCATCAGGCGCTGCCCAGCGTTTCCCACCCCTCTGACCATATAGCACTCGTATGTGACTTGAAATGGAAGTAGAAAGGCTCCGTGCATGGGAGTAACGCGTCACTTTTATGCTGCTGGTACTAACTTCTTATCCATAAAAAAAGTCTTTGGCATTGCTCGTCTTTCTTTTATACCGTGGCGGAATCTGCACGTTGTTAGGGTTGTTTCATGGAAAAGAGAAACAAAGCGCAAAAAAACATGAAGAGCAAATGTACAGTGTATATTATATTATCCAGTCACCAAGGGCCACATTCAGATCTTTAATGCCTTAAGCTGGGCATACACTGTAAGATAAATTGTTCCAATCGAAAGATTTTTTTTAAGAGTGGGCAAAACCATGTTGATTTATAGGGGAGTTAAAATGCAACAATAAAGTATTCTCCCTGCATGCAAACACTCCCATTCATTTTACCCCCCCCNCATATAGGCTTCCTATAACCCCCAGGTGCAAGGCATGCTGGGAGATATAGTGCCACACCAGCTTCATATAGGCTTTCTATAACCCCCAGATGCAAGGCATGCTGGGAGCTGTAGTGCAACACCGCATAGAGGCCTATATTTACTATGCAGGGAGATTGGAAAGTGGGGATGTTGCCCATAGCAACCAATCAGGCTCACATTCTCCAGTATGTAAAATGAAACTGGGAGTTTCTGATTGGTTGCTATGGGCAACATCCCCCCTTTCCAATCTCCCCGCTTAGTAAATATAGGCCAGAGTCAGCCAGGCAGTGTATGGTCCAGCAGCTGCAGGGCAATGCTAAACCTATTCATGGCATGCTGGGACTTGTAGTTCCACAGCATCTTCAGACAGGCTTCCTAAAGCCCCCCAGGTACATTACAATGATAACCCCTGCCATGCTGGGACTTGTAGTGCCACGCCGCATACAGACACTTTATGGCTCAGCAGCTGCAGGGCAATACTTATTCATGCCATGCTGGGACTTGTAGTGTCATACTGGATACTGGCAGGCGGCCTCTAACCCCAGGTCCCCCACCAGCTGCCGTGCAACGATACACTGCTCTGACCTGCTGGGACTTGTAGAAAGCTGCAGGTTACCTACCCCTGCACTAGAGCATTGGTTTACCCCTTTATACCACCCCCTCCTAATGTAAAACTACAAGTCCCAGCATGCTTTAAGTGCACAGACATAGCTGTCACCTGGCAGAGCATGCTGGGGCTTGTAGTTTGACAACAAACCTTAGCTCTTATTCCCCCACTCTGATCAGTTTAATGGACTATATTGACACTGTGACACTGACACTGTGATGTGCTAGAGCCAGGCTCCCTACTCAGTCACTGTGTAATGGATTCATTGTTCTTTCTAGGTGACCGTGCTGGAGTCCACATCCGACCCGTCTACAAAGATATGTGTAGCGAACACCCATCTATACTTTCACCCCAAAGGTAATGTGACGTCTCGTATACGAGCGAATCCAGAGCGCGGATACTCATCATTCTGGATACAGACACCATATGGGAAATTGTTTTCGTGTGCGTAGTGCTGCTCTCCAGGTGTTCTCAAACTACACGTCCCAGCATGCTTTAACCGCATAGGCATAGCTAATACCAACAAAGCATGCTGGGACATGTAGTTTGAGAACACCTGGAGAGCAGCACTTTGCCCACCCCATTGCAGGGGGGGGAGGTAAAATGAATGTCAGTGTTTGCATGCAGGGAGAATACTTTATTGTTGCATGTTGCACACAGATACTGACCAGCGTTACTGTTACACTGTTATTACACTTGGGCTGGAAACATCATCTCTCACCTGTAATACTGATTGCAACTAATGAAATTTAACTATGGGTATACGTGGTCAAGGGAATTACTATAGTAAAGCAGGGTTTTCCTTGAATTTCTCGCAGACCAGGCAAATATCCCGGATTTGTAGAAACTAGCAGCGTTCAAGGAAATGATGGCTAATTTCCCACCCTCCCTGCTGCGTGATAATGTCATCACACAAGGGGCGGGATTTGATGGCGTTTTACCATCAAGTCCCGCCCCTGTGTAAATTTAACTCTGCCTTCTGGGAGACCTATAAGTATAAGTTGGCAGCCCTATAGTAAAGAGCCATAGGAGCAATTAGAAGTTGTTTGGAGCACTTGTATAGTAACATTGGAGAGACTGAATAGATGCTATACGTCTCATTCATACACATATATAAGTTATCAGTGACATCCTCAGGGGAACAAATAGAAGAGCTGCTACTGTAACTTCAGTGAATTACAATGAATGAATGAATGTAGAGCATATAGGCAGGTAAACCAACACTGAATGATTTGTATAGTGGTGGCTTTGCTCAACCTCTACTTGTATACATGCTCTCTGCATTAGACTGCACATAGTGTGTAGTGGATCAATACAACACAGCGCATAGGGGCTCCACAGCTGCATGTGCACTATGTTGCAGTGTGAGTAGTGCAAATGAACTGTATTTTAGCATCCACCGCTCTTACATATAAAGTGCACATGCTCCCTAGCTGTATGAGTAATCTAAATTAAAGTTGAGCTAGAGAACATTCCTATGTAAAAACAGAATTAGAGTTCAATGTGTTCATCATGAACTCTAGATCAGGCCCATTATAAGTCATGTCTGAATCCATTGCTTTACCAATATTGTCTATTTCTTTATATTCAATATAAAGGACTAATCTGATGCATGATGCAACATCAGTAAATATACATTCTCATCTAGGGGTACGGTCATTCCACACCACCATCACCATAAAATGAAGCTGGGTAGAAAAGACTTATCTGGCATTTTTTGCCGCAGTCATTATGTACGTAGCGATATTTATACCTCATCAGGGTTTAATATTATTATTGACATTTATGTTTAATGCACCACATAATTCACACAGCCCTGCACATATGATAGTATATTGTTCTACCAGAAGAGTTTAAGACACACTATTGTGTTCCCCAATAATTGGTTGCTATAATAAATTCATGTTAATACATTCAATGTTGTAAGAGAAAAGGTTTTTCCCCTCTTTATGTGCAGACTAAAGCTGGCCACACACTAGGATAGATACACTCACATTCATTCTGTTTGTCTTAATTTTTTATAAATAAATAAAAAAAAAATAGGTTAAACGCAAATGCGTCCATCATTTCTAAAGCAGATGTATTCCTAATGGAATAGTGAGAGAAGTCTCTAAGAAACAGTCACTCAGGATCGGTACATTGCTACCCTACCCGTTCCTATTCAATTCCCATTGGTTTCCAATGCACTGATTGATGTGTAATTCTGTGATGGACGACCCTCCTCCACCTCTGTCCTTGTGATGTCTATGTGACACTTGGCATTTGTGACTCTACTGACCGGCAGCCAACACGCACACCTCCTGTTTTCCCATTCAGCGTCAGACTTGTTACCATCTCGCTTCTTCTGCTTTACCAGTGACTATATACACATTGTAATGTCTGTTCCCCATATCGCCCCTAAACTGTACCATTTGTGGCCATATTTGTTGTACTTTTTTTTTTTTATTGCACCAAAACAAAATGTATTTAAAGAAACTAAAAGGACTCTATCATCTGATGTATAATCCTTACGCAGCTCCAATTGTCTGCCGCGCGAAAAAATGTGAAAAACAACTATACTCTCAGGTAAAGGAGAGGGGAGTATGAATGTGGAGTGAAGTCCTGTGCTGATTGGACGGCATGCCGCCTGTCAATCAAATGCCCAGCAATCATAACAGGACTTCCTGCCCATTCAGATTATTGCTCCAGTGTGTGGGGACGAAAACTGTACGTTTTCCCATGGGGGAGACCGTCGATAATCATGTACCCAGCTTAAATTCCTCCCAATTGTTCCTGCACAATATTTATTACAGGTCTCGCAACCTCATGAGCCCAATTGTATTTTTCTTTACTTCATATTAAGACGCAAACAAAGCAAAAGCATTTTTTGTTATTTTATTAGGAATAATTCTTAACGGGGTATGAAGAAAACATCAATTGTTCAGAGGAGGAATTTCAAAAAGAACAAAAAAAAAAAAATAATCTTGCATTATGAAGATATGTTCACCAATAAACAATAAAACATCAGCAGAACTATGATACAATGGGGCGAAACCAGTCAAGCCTGAGAAGCAACGTAAAAATATCCTAAAGTGAGACGATCTGCTGAGATATAAAACAAGCTGGGGTACTCTGCTGCCGGAGCTGCGCGCAGCCAAGGTGTTCTCACATACTCCCTCCAGCGAAGGCCATTCATGTTTATCGACCAACACATTACAAAGAAGAAGAAAAATGTTAGTCTGGCTTATCGACGTGGTTAAAAAAAGAAATGTAATAGAATAGGGGCAGGCGAGTCATAGTGTTTTGTGTTCTTCGCTGGCACGAGCTATGTTAAAAGTGACCTTTTTTTTGGCGTGGATGAGAAATAAATAGTAATGGAATGCTACGTTTTAATTCAGCAGAAGGTCTAAGGAATGACACGTNGGGGGGTCAAACTAGCAATTCGAGCAAGCGTCTGCAAAGTGCGCAATACGTACAGCGCCCTCCCCCCTCGCTTTACGGAGGAGAGTCGTCACTGACTTCAACATGACGTTTTGTAAGTGTTTTGGTGGGGAAAAAGGGGCTACGAGAAGAAGAAAAAGAGATAAAAAGCATTCAATTCTATAGCGCCACAATAATGATGTCCAGGCAGAGAGGGGGAGAAGTAAAACACTTGTCACATAAGGGGGGGTTTTATTATTTTCTGCGTTAAGTCTAGTCACACCGCTCTGACAGCAACGTGAACACATGGTAAATAACCAGCAACAAATAATCTGGAAAGAATAAGAGTATTGTCTGCCGGTTCCTTTTCTTTATACCGTTTGTTTGATTTGATTTTTTTGTTTTAGAACTAAAGTTTGGATGTTACGAGCCTAGACCACTTCTATTCATTGCGTCCTCTGCTGAAAGCCAGTCCTGGTTAGCGCTTGGAGAGCTCGTTCGATAGCCAGTCCAATCCTTCATACAGGCCAGTGCCCTGAGTTGCACATGTTGCTTGCACATACCACTAGAGGAAGGGGAGGGGGGAGAAACACATCAATTAAATTACCGTAACAGTCATTTGTAGTATATTAAACATGTCCCTCGAAAGCAATCGGCAGCTGGATCAAAATTTAAGAGTAAACAAAAATAAAATAAATTCAATAAATTTAACGTCAGCTGTCCCTAAATTATTTTAATAGTTACTATTGAATGAATGACTGGGTAAGTATGCCAATAATTTCCCCCACAGCCACTGGTTCTGTCTTGCCCCAGGTAGGCTGGACAGCACTTGTTGACTTGTCCTACCATCTTAACCGGCTCCCAGCATGAAGTCTGGATTTTGAGGATTCAGATCAGTGCTAGAAGGCTGCAACGTGCCAAAGGGCACATGACAGATGCAACCCCTTTCCACTTGCAGTCTGCCACAACTCTCATAGATCCAGATAGTTGGTCATAGCTGCACCTGCTCCTAAGTCTTTAAGTGGTTCAGAGTTAAAGCACCTTCCCGATCTGGTAATACTATTTAGATCTCACAATCCTTTTTGTCAAATATCACAAGCTTACTAATCTACAAGACTGCTAGTACTGGCAGCCAGGTTATACAGCACTTAGCAATAAGCACTAGAATAGTAATACTCACAGTCCTGTTGCGGAGACTCTGAAGTGTCAGCTTGTCGGTCATCTCGCTGATGGCCATAGCGTTGGGCAAATCTTGCTTGTTGGCAAACACGAGCAACACAGCATCCCTCAGCTCATCTTCCTGAAGCTAAAACACAAACCAGGTCATACACATTGTGATATGCAAGCCATGTCACGACCCAAACTTAAGACATGCATAAGAGTGTTCCCCCGCAGGGAGTTGGCATCTTCATAGGCTGCAGTAACCAAAACATCAGGACGGCATTTCCATAAATTCTACTATGTTTAGGTTTTCTTATGATCCTCATTTACAGTCAAACATAAATGTAAGCTAAGTGTGTGCTGTATACAGTTTGTTAGATGGCAAAAACATTTACAGATTGGCCAGCTTTAGTCTTGAGTTGGCCAAGTCACCAATTATTGTGGATTGGACGAACAATCGATCTAGTGTGTGTCACAGATAAATTTCTCAAACACCAAATTATCGGCCCATAGATAATCTGATTGAATATCAGTTAGAGGGGACAATATTTTGTAGTGTGTGGGCATGGTCTCTTATTATCGGACCTGTAGTACTTGCCGATAATTATAGAGTCCTATGCATGGGGAAACTCCAGCCAGGAGGTAGAGGTGCCACACAGCTGGTCAGTTTCTCTGATGCATTGGCGTCCTGGCCTCAATGATAGAAACCTGTACAGACTTGTATCAGTGCAGAGATAGACAGGAAATCTTTGCAGCCTATCGACTGCAAGAGCCCCGTGTCAATCCCAGCAGACCTCCCTCCTCCACACGGAGGTGTGTGGGGCCCGATATGTTGACCTTATCACAGGGATAATCATCCAAATTATGGACCAGCTCCTGTGTGGCCGGCTTAAGAAAGTATGTTAACTATTAATGTATCATCATAAAGGATAACATATCCATTAGCTCCATCACTGTTTGATATAGTACATTATTTATCTGTTGAGTATTGTTACACTCACCATTTTCTGTAACTCCTCCGCTGCTTCCTGGATTCTCTCCCTGTCATTGCTATCTACAACAAAAATGAGGCCCTGGAAGGAAAAAGCAATATACGATGATGATCTGCTCTTCAGTAAAATCACAAATATATTATATACTAAAGCATACTACAGTAAGATGCCCTAATTACCAATGGAACGCTTCTCATTATCATTTACTCCAAGCGTGCTTCATTTATCCCCAAGACATCTATTAATGAATCACTTATCAACAGCGCCCTCTATGTACGACATAAGTCCCCAGGCATGTTACTGTAGCTCGTAATATAAAACGCACGCATCCCATTGCATAAGCTACTGCTGGGTGGTTGACTGGCCAAACCACTGGGACCCCCATAATAGACATCAGTGCTTAAATAGTAATGGAGTAACGAGCTATATGAAGAGATTCATGTCTACCTGGGTGTTCTGGAAATAATGCCTCCACAGGGGTCTGATTTTATCCTGACCGCCGACGTCCCACACGGTGAAACAGATATTTTTGTATTCTACAGTTTCCACATTGAAACCTATTAAAACAAAATAAATTGCGTTGAGTTTAACATTAGTGAACATCTCAATAATGATAATAATGTTATAATAAATTGATGTTTACAGTCTTCATGACATTTCTCTCTCTCACCTGGTTATTAATCATGTACATGCCTTAAACCAACATTGACTTAAGTTATTAGGCTAAAGTTTATATACAAAGCAACCTCTAAAGAAATGACATACAGGCAGCATGGAAGCACAGAGCGAGTGTAGGCAACTTGTCCAGGTGTCGTGAAACTACAACTCCCATCATGCTTTGCCTGGTGTTAACTACACCTATGTTACCGAAGGATGCTGGGAGTTGTAGTAACACAACAGATGGAGCACCAAATCTTTTTAAGCCTGGACTAGACAACCCCAGACAGTATCCCGGCCTTGATTTGTAGAGCTGGAATCTACAGTTAATATGATTTCCATATTGCAGTAATATACACAGACACAGCAGTCAGACAGTACACACTGGCTGATAATTGGGTCACGCTACCTGCTGGGTGGATGGGTAAACACTGGCTAATATGCATATTGGGTGAATAAGTTTTCAAAACGGTTTTGCTTTCATATCAACAAACCGCTCCATCACATTTGTTTCATTTTATACACAGGAGACCGTGAGCTTGAATCGGTTGCTATAGGCAACAGCCCCACTTTCCCAATACCGCAGATTAGTGAATTTAGACGCATGAGAGAGTCAACACTTCAATCATTCCAAATAAGTGCTGGTCAGTAAGTTACTTACCAATGGTTGGAATGGTTGTGACGATCTCTCCTAACTTGAGTTTGTACAGAATTGTGGTTTTTCCGGCAGCATCAAGACCAACTGCAGAGACATAAATATATACAACATTCATTAAACTACATTTACTGTAACCAGACCGAACTAGTTTGAACGGTAGAAATAACTTTTACGGACGGGGAACCGCTTCGTTCAGTTTGTATTATACCATCGTCATGGTAACCACAGTCAAATGATGTATTAAGAAGGGAGTCATTAAACACCACTGCAAACCCCGCCTTAAAAAAACACTTGTACAAGTGTACAAAGCTCAGATGCATTCGTAGAAGAGTATTTCCTATAAAGCATCACATCTAATGTTACTTAGTATTTTCTTTAAACAATCATAGTGACTAAGTAAATATCAGCCGCCTCCGGTTTCACAATCCTACTCACCAGGAGCGTTTCACCACATTCAGTGTCAAGCTTTACATTTAGATATATGTGGTTAAACCCCATCCTCCACAATCAGGAGACATGCATTTCAGGGCTTTCCTTGGCAGAGATTAGATTATGGGCTTGGCAGTGTAATCATGTAAACACAATGTGGAGCGATGGGTGAAGGTATAAAGAAAGAGCGCAGCAGGAAAAGCTCCAATATAATCTAATTCACGGAGACTAAATAGCAATTCCTCATGTCTGAAATCCACTCAAGCCTATATTTACCAAATGGAAAAGTGGGGATGTCGCCAATAGCAACCAATCAGATTCTAGCTCTCAATTTAATTCTACATGCTGGTGAATGCAGCTAAACCTGATTGGTTGCTATGGGCAACATCCACACATTTATTCTCGCAAGTTAGTAAATATAAGGGTCATCCCTAATTATTCATACCGTGACCACAGGTCAATATGATGGTGAGTTATCCACTAACAACTATCCCAGAAACACTTACTGAAGACACACAGGTCAATACACTGGAAGGATCCTACACATTCCTCAAATACCATTCCCATTAACCCGAGGGAAGAAGCTGGCAGCAGAATGTGGCTTCTTGCAGTCATCGCCCCTGCACGTCTGCAGCGTACACAGCACTATGGCCGGTACACAGCACTATGGCCGGTACACAGCACTATGGCCGGTACACAGCACTATGGCCGGTACACAGCACTATGGCCG
>JABWIB010012438.1:7098-17928 GCA_016617825.1 Platyplectrum ornatum | reverse complement strand
AGTTCCTGGTTTGTATATGGAAAAGCTTTTATTCAGGTAACAAAAAGACCTCCATGTTATTCCCTTGTTCCTACCATCAGTATTGTACTGTGATANCAATACTTACCCGTTCTCATCACCAATACTCTATGGGCCTGATCCAGGTCTGAACTAACACCCCATGGTTTATATCCCTGCGCTCCTTTCAACGGCACTATAATGGTGATCCAGACCTGAACACAACTCATGTGATGGGAGCTTTGTTAAAGGATAAGAATAGAGGGCTGTAGTCAGTGTACATAAGGACACTCTAAACCAGATTCAGACCCAAATGCAAACATAAGTACATTTGGTTAACAGAAAAGCATTTGTACCAGCCAGGAAGCATGTTTAAGCCCAGTGACCAGCCAGTGTCTTTAGACCTTTATTTAGGATCATATTTTTATTGCATTTGCATTGANACAAAACTTCTAGCACCATTCCCACAATACACAATAAACCCTGCACTTGATCCGCCGGTCAAATAAAACCTGTCTGTGAATGTAGCTGCAATGAACTTGGCTGTAATGTGCACGCAGGCTACCGGCCATAGTTGCCAGGGATCTGTAGCTGCAGCTGTGTGTNAGCTTTTGCTTTTACAGAATGCAGAAGGTTCATTTCTACATTGGGCCCTCGTACNAAATGAAAAAATCCCTTTTCAATAGCCTAACAGGAACGTCTTACTCCACAGACATTAAAATATTGCTAAAGTATGCAACTATGTTACACTTATTATTAATGTTATCATCATAGTACAGATAATGTAATTAAGTAGAAATGTGAGTAGTGGCATCGGGAGTTTCATGTCAGCATATTTCAGAGCAGGTAAGCGGTTTTCACATGCTGCACAGATGGCAAGGACAGATTATATGCATACAATTGCAAAAGAACTCTTCTGAAATGTAGTGAGACTTACAGTAGTTTGGAAACCGTAATAAATATTCAGAGAATGGCTGTATTCTCCTGCTTATGTACAGATAGCCATGATAACAGACCGATGAATCCGGCCCGATGAGAGTAGAGCTACGATGGGCAGTGGAGGCGTGCTGTCATAGATCTGTGCAATCCTAAATTCTGATATTACNCCACCAGGATCCTGCTGCATGTAAAACGCCACGTAACTGAGCCAAGCACTAACGCTGGCCATCCACTAGAGCGATTAAATACCTTGAACAATATTGTTGATCAATTGGAATTCCTGAGTGATCCACAATATCGCTTGTTTACTGAAAAAAAATATTGAANAAAAAAAAAAAGCTGGATGGGGCATGTGCATAAAGAACGTCCTCTTCTGTCTGGCAGAGGAAGCACGGGGGAGGCTGCAGACAGGTAAGTACAGGTTTTTTTTTACTAGAACAATGTCGTTCCAGTGAATGGCCAGCTTTACTGTACAATTACTATACATCAGGGTTGCTGGTCCTGCAAACATTCCTTTCCAGGCGAGGTGGCAAATCTCACACCTTGTCATTAAATCACTGCCTCAAGGCCAATAATTGAGCTGAATAAAGAATGAAAACCATGAACATTACTATAGAAAGAGGGGACTTAGTACCCCTAGGAATGCAACGCTGCCATGAAAGGGACGGGGACTTTAGATGCGATTTGCATAAATAACACTCACGTCACCCTCCCCCATGTTGCCATCATTTTGTTATCNCTTACATGCATAACCTATGCATCCCTGGCATCCTGCCCCCCTGTTATTAAAGGATACACTGTCGGATCCAGTTACCCAGCTGAATGTAGACATAGAAGGATGATATCTTATTGAGGAGAAGGACTGATTTGTGTAAGCCTGTATCTGGCCCAATGTCACTTAGATTTCAGTTTACATGCATTCATGTACATGTAATCATATTACTATAAAGAAATCTCATTCACAATTTCGATTACAAATAGCTCTTAACCCCCTCCCCTCCTTTGTGTTTATATGAGGTGAGCAAAGGTTATACACCGGGGTTAAGAGTGGCTACAGNTATTATTTATCAGGGTAAAGTTTAAGCTCACACGGAATGGTTAATAGGTGGATGCTTACCAGAAATGTTGCATGTCTGTGCCTATTGCCAACTCCATAGAAAGAGTTCCAACATGTGGCATTGGCAGAACAGTCACAAATANGTCAGAAAAGCTCAAAGCTTGTAATGTCAACGAATATAGCAACAACACATCTGAAAAGCTTTAATACACAAGTGATCTGCACATAATAGACTACTCGAGCCAAAGACTGGTCAAGAGCAGATGCATACAAAATAATTCTGGCTATACTGCAGCTATGCAGTATTGCATTTTTATTATTATTATTTGTGGTAGTACCAGTGCATCTTATTTTGGGTTACCGGTTTGCTCACTTGCTCATTATCAGCAGTACACTTGAGACTTATTCTATGTCGCTGTTTTTCAGTTGGTCATTATGCATAAGCCAACTTTTTGGAGCTACATTGGGCTAGTGTTCGTATACGTACAGATATACAGCCTAAGGCATTTCTTTTCATTTGTCTTTTGTGTGTATATGAAAGTTTAATATTTAGCATTTAAAATATTAACTAATAACATTTGATATTTTTACATTTTACTACTGGATACAGTGGCCAAGTGCTCCCGCTTGCTCTTGAGTTTTTCAACTTGTACCATCGTTGGCATCATCAATGTAATTAATGAATTGCTAAATTGAATACTGAATACGATCCCTAGCCACACTGACTAGTGTGCGATAATGTAATATTGTCTATATAAAATAAATACAACTGTGTCTTAGTCTGAGCTTTATATATACATTGTGTTTTTTTGTATGATGATATAAATCAATACGACTATAATAAACACAACAGTTTTATGTTATTTTGTTTGTGTTTTTTGTTTGACGCAGTTCAGATACACATTGCATACATGTTACCACAGTTCTTTGCCCCCACAGTGCCCCTTCACCCACAAGGCACAATGTGATTTCAGATTATGAGTCTTACATATTTGTGTGACAATTACTTTCATTCTGAATCGGGTGCGAGGGAGCTTGAGGAACAGTGGGTTAGAAGTGAAAATGTCTCACACTGTTTAGATTTGGATTGGTCAATTTGTGGCTCTCTGTGAAACTGTATTGAAATGACAAACAAAAACAACATGGAAGAATCACAGACTCGCACTTGATTGTGACCTTTTTTTTTTAACACAAACGCGGCTGTGATTTTGCACAAAGTTAGTCACAAAACACACAGGAGACAATATGTACAGGTAAACGAATCATTCAAGTGGATTAATAGTATGATAAAAATACAACATTGAAAGCGTGAATACATACATCCTAAAAGGAAACTGACTTCATCGTTTATAGAATTTACTGAACATTCATTTATGCGAGGTCAAAGTAGAAATGTTGTAAAAATTATGTTTTTTAAGGGAATTCGGGAACAAACAACTTATTTTTTTTCTACATTTTAGAAACATCTGTACCAATTTGAAAACATTTTGTGGATAAAACTCATAATGCACCCAAAACTTTTGTCCAGTTACTTCATTGACTTAACATAAAAAACATAATGAAAGCAGAGAAGAAGACAAATCAGTAAACCCATGACTGGTCCACCTGAGGATTCAACGACATTTAACATTTGGTTAGGAGAAAAAAAGGACAGCATACCAAAAACATTTCATGTGACCACAGCTAGTAACGCTCCTAGGATCATGATAATGAATAGTCCAAGGTTTGTTAGATTTCAATAAGCATAGAAAATGGGGCACAGAATTATATATATTATATACAGTACAATAATATGTATGTGCTAATAAGATGAGAAGAAACAGTGTGTTTATAAATCATTTCAGTGTTTATAAGGAAAACAATCAATACTTCATCTCCTCTATACTTCATATAACCTAACTCTAAGCCAGTGTGCCGTCCCATCGGTGCCATCTTGGCTACAGGAATTGCTGTGTATTAGGTTAAAATGGTCCTTGTACCCCACAGAGTAAAAACTTGCATATGTTTATGAGGGGACCTGAGTAAAACTGGCAAGTTCACTATACATTTGTATGATAGAAGAAGTCCCATTGGTTTTCTGTGACCTGTAAGCTTGAGAAGCCAAGTATCCTTCTAAATGTATAAGTACATTATACAATATATAGATGATTCTGAAGGTTGTCGTAACTGTAACATTCAATAAATTTACATTATTATAAGGTAGAACTATTCCTCTAATATAAATAAAAATAATAAGAAAAATTGGAAGTCCATTTGGACAAGTCTTACAATTTACAAAACTTATTTACAGAAGGTACAATGCGCCTCTTTTAAAGCTCTTCTTCTGTCGTGTCATAATATCACAGCTGCTTGTAATGAATATTCTGTGTTTAGTGTTATTAAACATGCAAGTATTACTATAACCATCTTGCGATGCCTGTGACAGAATGTCACAATGATATCAGAATATCAATGTGTGTCCAAGTCTACAGGTCTAAGATGGGTTCCATCTGCCATTCTGTTATTCTATGCCGCAAAATACGTTGCAATATGGTTACCAATAGTGAGCCTCAGAAACCTTAATTACTGGTTGAAGAATGAATTTAATATTTATATTATATTATGGTAACCAATGGCTTTATTTTTCTAAAATAATGAAATATTTTATAATAATATTAATATTATATTACACAACATTGGCTCCTCGGGTATTGTATTCCCATTGTATGGTTCCGGTTATTTATACGCTATGAAAGTTTCTAGTTGAAGCAAGCTCAAATGATGAGGCTTGTCCATACAATGCATTTGGCTAAGGATGCGCTCAGAGAGTCATTCTTCTCACACCGCATTCGCAGCAGAACTTTGCCCATTGAACTGGGTACTTGGTGCCACATTCGTGGCAGAATTTTGTCAGCTGTCCAGAATTGTTATCGCCAGCTTTCGTGCGACTTCCATTTACGGTTTCTGAGTGGTCCCCTGTGTTGAATCCAATTTTGCCATCAGGCCTAAAAGTTTAGAAAGTAAAAATATTAACATCCAATTTGTATCATTCAGGCTTTTCCAGTGTTAGATCGTGAACAGACTAGTAACGCTCTGACAGAGTAACATGAATACACTGTATAATATACAGTCAGGTGCAGAAATATTGGGACATCTGAAAAATTCTCATATTTAGGGTCCATACACCACCACAAAGGATTTGAATTGAAACTGTGAAGTCTTCTCTTGATTGCTGACTGACACATAGGGCCAGATTCAGATCTTCAGGCACTTATGACTAAAGCTGGCCATACACTATAAGATAAATTGTTCCAATCAAAAGATTTTTCAAGAGTGGGCAAAACCACTACTGTTACCCTGTTAATAGACTTGTACAAGGAAACATCATCTCTCACCTGTAATACTGATTGCAATTAATTCAATTTACCTCCCCTGCAATTCAACATGGTTTTACCCACACCCAAAAATCTTTAGATTGGAACAATTTATGTTATAGTGTATGTCTAGCTTTAGACAAGTCTGGGCAAAACCATGTTCAGTTGCAGGGGAGGTAAATGTCATTAGTTGCAATCAGCATTAAAGTTGAGAGATGACGTTTCCAGCACAAGTGTAATAACAGTGTAACAGTAACGCTGGTCAGTATCTGTGTGTAAAACACAAAAATAAAGTATTCTCCCTGCATGCACACACTGACATTCATTTTACCCCCCCCCCCCTGCAATTCAACATGGTTTTGCCCACTCTCATACACCTACTTCCTGTTCTTGATTTGGTTAGTTGTTGTGAAGGGGTTTGTCTCTCTGATGGATTGGTTTAGATTTTTCAGTCTAATGATGGCTTCATTGATAGTGACAGCTTTTGCATCTAATATTGAGAGTCGACAGTAACAGATTCCAAATGCAAATGTCGAACCTAGAATCACCTCCAGACCTTTTACCTGATTAATTGATGATGAAATAACGAGGGAATAGTCCATGACATAACTTTTGAGATGATAATCCCATTTCTTTTGGTCCCTTAAGTGTGAGGCACATATAGAACTATTGTAATTCCTACACCGTTCACCTGATGTGGATGTAAATATCCTCAAATGAAAGCAGAAAGTCTGCAGGTAAAGAGTATAGAGCACAAAATATGATAATTGTGCCGANGTCCCAATATTTATGCACTGGACTGTAAATAANTGCAAATGGAAGATCTGACAAAATNATCTGAATAATGGTCCAGATTGTTAAGATCCACTTTGGGAAGAAGGTTTTAAAGCCGGCTACTTCATACATCATATTCAGGGTACGTCATTTATTCTAAAGTACTCACCACATTTGCATATTCTGTTTTAGTATAAATTTTGTTTGTTACATTTTTCAAAAACCAAAAACGGCGGATGACAGGTTCCACACAGAATACAGAATCAATGCAATGTTACAAAATGCTACATGTCCGCCACCCATCAGGCCTGAACTCGTACACATGGAGTAAAGACGCCATGCAGAATCTGTCCGCATGGAAAGCCGGGTCTGTGCAGTCAGAGTGGCGATCCCGGATCAGAACAGGCGTTCGTCATGATACAAAACTGCTTGATTTTCTTTTTAAATGTTCTACTTCTTATGTTAATAATAGAAGCCCAGGTATTACAGAATGGTATGCAGCTATTGCCTTGAAGTAAATGAATTCATACACTACTAACACAATTTATAATCAGAAGCGGGTGCAGATATTTCATGGCACGCTGTAATTCCACCCAGTGACACTAATGTACATAGAACAGAGACGGATACATCGCTGTTATGTCAGACAGCATGCAGATGCCGATTCTCTTATTATTATCACTAAGCATCTGCTCTGGATTACACCGGTATGTTCATCTATACTGTCAGCCACAGTTCTGGACAGTAAATACATGCTGGATGTTTCAATATGCTTATCATCTGTTCTGCTGGAAGCCATTCCACTGAAATGATAACAATTACTGGATTCCAAAACGGTCCCAGTCACTGTATGAAGGAATTCAGGACTAGCTATTCTGGGAGACATAATAAAGGATTTTACACAGAGCAAACTCCTTTTCCTGGAAAAAATAAATAAGAAGGATTTGCTATTTATTAACCTAAATAACAAACCTCGGGTTGAAGGTGAGTAGTTAGCTGCACACTATACGGAAATCTCTGAGCACTCACTATATGTGTGTTATCAACCAGTTATATCACATTCATTATTTTATTACCATGTCTTCCAGTCTGTTCTCCTCTTCTGGGATTAAAGTATTCCCTACTAGACTCCACAGGGATTAATAAATTCCCATTCTGACTCCGCAGGAAGTATTCCCTCACAATCTCTTCTGGGATTAAACTACTTCCAGATTCCACTGGCATTAAAGTATTCCCTCCCAGGCTCCAATGGAATCAGAGTATTCCCGCCCAGTATTTTCTTCCAGATTGGACTGGGATTAGAGTATTCCCTTCCAGATTTGACAGGTGTTGGAGAATTCCCTCCCATGCACCACTGATATTAAAGTATTCCCTCCCAGACTCCACTGGGATTAGCGCAGGGGTAGACAACCTGCAGCTCTCCACTTGTTGTCAAACTACAAGTCCTTCCTTGCTTCACCTGAGTAAAGTACTACCTCCATGCTTCTAATCAGTATTGTAGTCCTTCCAAAAATCCTTACGGAAGTCAGGTTGCTTTTCTGGCTCTGCACATGTCTGATAAGGAATCCTTTTCTTTTGCTCATTGAAAGACCACATGGGCGGAGGATGTCCATTATACACTATGTGCGGGTTATGGCGGTGGCTAAGACTATGATGATCAATGACATGCAGGATCGTAAATACACACAGAACCATAGTCCCTTTCTTCCTTTAAATTAAAGACAGCGTGGGATTAAGCCTCAGTACTTGTATATAAGTGACAGAGGTATCCATATCATACCTTCTTCATAACGCATGATCTACCTACACCCAGGGGCTACAATAACCTGGGTGAGCATGAAGAGAGGGAAAAGGGAATGTCCATTTGTGAACAGAACCAAAAACCCTCTGTTGATACTGTCATTCATCTTAAATTTGTCTGGGTCAGAATGTGTTCTGGTCTCCCCACATCTACCCCATTTTTCCTCCGTCTAATAACAGCTATTAGAGGGAGGAAAAGGGAGGTCAGATCGCAGGAATATTAACTTGTAAACATGGTGATCTTTTACCGGCCAGAGCGGAGTTATAAACTCCACGCAGACCATACATAAATATGACAAACTGCAGGCATAACTCTTCCATGACAATCTACCCCTAGTAAATACAAACAGCCTCATTTATGAAGAGAAAATGCCCATTTTCATCAGAAAACGGTCATTATCACTTCAAAATGAGGTGATATGCCCTTCATAAATATACCTACTAGTCTTGACTTAGTATCTCTATTAGAAAGCTATTTGTCATATAGATAGGCTAAAGGCTAAAGGTAGAGAAATTCGGTCTGCTGCTTGCACACCCTCACTATGGGCCAGATTCAGATCTATAGGCACTAATGACTTAAGCTGGCCATACACTATAAGATAAATTGTCCCAAAGAATTGTCGAAAGATTTTTCAAGAATGGGTAAAACCATGTTGAATTGCAGGGGGAGTAAAATGAATGTCAGTGTATGCATGCAGGGAGAATACTTTATTTTTGCATTTTGCATTTTTGCATCTGCACACAGATACTGACCAGTGATACTAGGAAACATCATCTCTCACCTGTATAACTGTGTGCAACTAATGAAATTCCCCTGCAATTTACCATGGTTGTATCCACTCTTGAATAAGTCATAAAGATCTGAATCTGGTCGTATGACATTGGAATCCTTCTTTCTGGTTTTGTACAGACTATAATAATCCACTAAAAATAGCAGATCCTATTTGAAGAATCCAGATGGTCTTCCAGCAGAAATGTGTATAAATGACTAATGCATCAATAAACTGAAGGGCTCGAGCTGATCTTTAGCTATCTTGGTCTCAAGAGATGAGCATTACCCCACACTCAATGTTTCTATGGATTCTGGGTAAGCATGAGGCACGTGTCTTATTCTTGAAATAAAACCTGCAGCTGGTGCACACGGCTTTAGTAATACATCTTGGAGAGGAATAGTGTGAAAGATGCATTTTTGTGAACAAACTTTTTGTTGGAATGAGGAGAGAGACTTATAAAGCTACGAGCCATAAAACAGCACATTACTGAGCAATAAGATCAGAACAATGAAATACACAGACATGAGACACGATGAACAGGAAATGTCAAAGAATCACATGTTATATGGAAAAAGAAGAAAACGTTTTTTTACTAATAGAAAATCATTGGCATAACTTTATGACTATATGTTTATTTTTTTTCCACTCTCTTAAAGCAGACGATGCAGACAAGCTCACAACTATATGACATGATATTATGTGCAAGGACAGGGTAGCACACTGTAACGTATATTGCAATAGGACATTCCTGGACAGGACATTATCTGTGTGGAGTGTGTATGTCCCCCCTATCTGTGTGGGTTTCCTCCGGGTGCTCTGGTTTCCTGACCACACTGTCCCTAGTGTATGTGGTCCATTGTGTCTGTTTTCCCCATTGTATGGTGCTATTGTACTGTGTTAGGCCTTATAAATAAACATTAATGAGAATTCTAAGAATAAATGGAGCACTTCACTACAATATGACAAAAATATCAATATGAAAACAATGTTTATACCTACAAATGCTTAAAAGTATTTACAGTGTCAGCCCCGGGCCTACATTTACTAAGCAGGGAGAAGGAAAAGTGGGGATGTTGCCCATAGCAACCAGTCAGATTCAAGCTCTCAGTTTCATTTAACATACTAGAGAATATGATGTTGAATCTGATTGGTTGCTATGGGCAACATCCCCACATTTTAATCTCCCTGCTTAGTACATTTAGGCACTGGACTCAGACATGATCTGTGGATGGTGCAAATGTTGTTTAATATAAACGGTGCTTATTTCCACCTGCGTTTGGTTCTGGATTAGATGCATTTGCATGGACAGGCCCTTATATAGACTATTTTCTTACACTCCTTCCCTCCTACTTCCCTCTGGAAACCATGCCAGAATATGCTACGCGAGTTAAGAGTAAGTTCATAAAGTATTGAGGTGACCACTTATATGTGCTTTGACAATATTCAACATATCATATTATTATATAATTGTTAATATTATTAGTTGAGAGTGTTATTAATAAATGGATGTTTGGCATAGTGGCCATTTACGACTGTTGACCTGCAAAAGTATATGCATTGTGGCTTTAAACTGAGAATCAGAAGTGATCATACTGTTTCAGTAGACCCTATTACTCCCATCTCCTTGTCACCTACAAGAAACACAATCTATATCCAATACCTGGAATAGTTCTCAGCATTGAAGGTTTTCCTTTTGTTCATGGAAGCGACAGATGCTGTGTTTCTGGTTATGCTTGGAGGTGTTCTAGACTTCGTTGTACCTCTAGAAAAAGAAATCAGCTAATTACAAAACAAGATAACAGAGAACGGTGCAAGATAAAAGCACTATTAAAGCTCTGAAAAGAAACAGATGAATGTATCAAACATGGTTGTGTTGACCCTTCCAGCCAATCAGATTCTAGTTAACAAATATTTAGTACATTATAGAAAGTGACAGCTACGACTAATGTCTACATGTCTGGTGACCCACAGTGACTAAGACTGCAGATTTGGGGTAAGTGTTACAGTCCTGCAATTGTATAAATATTAGGAGAGAATCTCCCAGCAGCGCGATACCAATCGTCATTAGCATCACCCTTCAGACACAGTCCGATTGTTACTGTGGATGGGCATATATATATATACACATACATACATA
>JABWIB010012435.1:5363-19139 GCA_016617825.1 Platyplectrum ornatum | reverse complement strand
TTGCAGTTCCAACCGTAACAGCCAGGGGCGAATCAATGCAGAAGATAAACATTGTCAATGGCAGGACAACCTGTGTGCTGTTATGCATTAGTGCAGCCTTTTGAAATGTACTATACTGCAGGACTAGAATAGTGGGGATGTTGCCCATAGCACCAATCCAATCAAGCNACATCCTCACTTTTCCAATCCCGCAGTTTAGTAAATTTCAGTCCAGGAAGTGTAGTACAGGAAAGGGAAGGTCATGTGAATGGAGCGAAAGGTAAAAAGTAAAACAGCAAAATAAAGGAGCAAGAGACGGGCATGACAATTCCAAGGACTGGGCTGGGTTCACAAGTTGAGCTTGGCTTCTTATTTTACAGTATANGTGTACCCACTCTCTACGTACTGATAAATACTTATTTATACTTGTATTTTAGTGCATAGCTGCTTTGATTAGAGAACTCAATACCAGCCCTGTATGTCGGAAATCCATCTGTCCGATCAGAAGTGGTTGCAATGGGAACTAATGAATGTCTGGATAGTTCTGCCAAGCACTTGTGGGTCCATTGCCAAGAGCTTCCAATGACATGATGAACACAATCTGGATCTGAACCTTCATACTAGGGAAATCACAGACACAACTTTCGTGTCTGGGGAATGATGTCTGGTTCCTGTTATGGGCAGCTAAAGATAGAGGCAAATATATTGTATTAATGTAGTATTTGTTTCAGGACCAGAGAAAGAGTTTGGGCTCTATTTACAAAGTTGAAGTGCAAAAGGGCATTATCATGTGAAAATGAAGTTTGTAATATTTACAATCCATTTGACTTCTGCATACCATCGCCTGGAGCAGAATCAATCGCTGGAATAGTTTTGCCAGCGTTTGTAACAAAGGATTCTAAAGATATAAATTAAATAAAATCATTGTGAAAAAAAAACCTGACATGTAAATGGAGGCAGTGGGGATGCTTATGCCACTATCCCAGGCCCGGCACCCTAGGCAATTGCCTAAGATCCCTAATGGTAGCCGCCGTCCCTGGTTACAATAGCAGCATATGAAGGCATATACGCTACTATATGAATGAGTATCGTATCGTAACATGCCGGCAACACTGCAGTATGAATAGTACTGTAATCATTTAATCGACAGATGATTACAATACTATACTCATACACATACGCTGCTGTGTAATGAGAAGGACTAATCAGCAGTGTTGGATCACCACTGATTCCACTGCAGGTCCCGTGTTAAATACCTGATAAAAACCCTACTTGTTTCCTGGGTAAAAAACATGGGTAACTTGACCTAGGTTTTTTACCAAGTACCCATTTCCACCGACAAAAACCTGGGTCTATTCGTGTTCATGTGCAAAAACCCAGTTTTTTCTGTTGGTGGAAAATGGTTATTAGTGGGTCTCCATACACATTCTGGATGGTATGGTCTCCTCTTGTACATGCTCATCTGCGTAGTGATGCTTTCCGCATTCGGAAATTCTATTCCATTGGCCCTAATAATAACATACTCCTGTGGGCATTAATAATCACACAGCATTCAACATTAATGCATAAAAACATACTTTTTAATATATATTCCCAAACTTTATATCTGGGATTGTATTTTTAACCAAAGTATCCCGTAAAATAAGCAGAAAAAATATTTATAAGTTCAATTGTTTAAGCAAAACTAAAATACAAGGAAAAAAAGATTGTTATTCTGATTGCAACTAAACTACATACAAAAATACCCTCTTATGGATTCTTTTCTTAGCTCTCATTGATTGAAAACTTTAACCATAATAGTGGAAAATGCTAATTTTCTCCCACTGTAGCTTTTATTCCCCACTGCAATTCCGCTATAAGATAAAGCAGTATATGCAAGTGCAGAATTCCCAAACTGCATTTCTGCAATTTTGTTGTCAAAAATTTAAACTTAATTTTATAAACTGACCTTTAATAATAAATAATAATACTGAAGTTTATTTCAATTTGCAGCATTTCTAAATATGCTGTGATATTTAATTATGGTTACAGTAAGGAAAAGACATGAACCTGTAACATTACACCTCAGTATCGAAGCATTTGCATGTAAAGTTCTGTGCACACTACAACATTTCACAACAACATTTTCACCCAATTATTGTTCTGACTGTTATATATAATATTGTATCATTGTGTGCATGCTCCCATAAGTATATTTTATCACTTCAAAGTACATTGCATCAATTATATTTAATTCTATGATGTCAAAGTTGTTTGTGCAGAGGGTTATGGGTAAGAAAAACGAATGTCAGTAATGTGTACACATGCGCTTAACATATCTCCCAACTGCTCATCTTTAGATAGTATTGGCTTAATTTATCACCCCAAAGAGGGGCTATGCAAAATGACTGGACATTTGACCGTGTATAATAACTGTAGTTAAGACACAGGAATGGGGCTTATTCTGTCCTGTTATGGGGTTCTCAATGTTGAGAGTCACATTGCTGATTGGCTTTATGTTACATCTTTAACCTGCTGAGCTTTCATAAACGTTGGTGTGGCTTGTTGGTCCAAACNCCCCTATTTTGAATCCCTGGTGCTGTAAAGTAAGATTGTCACCAATCCTTGCCCTAACCTTCCTTTTCCATAATACTAAAATTACTACCCAATGTTGGCTGTCAAATTATATAATGAATGGCTGCTGGGAAGAGATAAAGTGTACAAGGAAAAGATTAGGTAAAAGAAGAGCTTTGGGTCAGTATATGCCACTATGGTATACCGGAACATCTTCTCCTGATAAGCAGGGCAGGGCTTATCGCCATACCGTCACCTTTAAATTCCCACTTCCAGCACTGGGTTAGAGTCCATGAAATTTAATATTATACTATAGTAATGGGGTGGACTGTACAAGGTAAAGGTTAGGGTTAGACTCTGGGGAGGGAAGGGTTAAAGTAATGGTAGGCATGGGTTAGGGTAATGAGTAGGGTAATGGTTGAGGTCAGGGAAAATCTTACTAGCAGGTGCCAAAGATTCAATGGTTCTTCAGTCAGGGATTCTTGTCTGTTGTCTCTATTTCTTTCTCTTTAGATGTCTGTTCGGTGTTATGGTTGACAATTGGAATTGTAGTGATGAAATTGGGCCATTCACACAGCTTATTTTATATTATAAAAAGACAACATTTTTAAAAAGACAACGCCCTTTCTTTTACTGAGGGTCACAAACAACACCTCAGGGTTAAATCTGATGGCAAATAACCCCGATTAGGTGGGTTTCAANCTATTTTATAATGTCAGTGACCTAACATATGAAATCCTCCCATTATTACCTTTTAATAAACTTTGAGACTGAGTAAAACAAGTATATATTGGTAGTCCATTCGATCTTAGATATACGTGGCCGGATGTGAATCTTTCTGTGCAACTGACCACATTGTGTNACATCTTATGTAACTGTATTTTTCCACTGCTTAACTCAACCTGGTATATTTTGTATTCAGATTATTCAGAATATAGAATTGTATATATATTTAAAATCCATCTTTCACAATATACTTCTTCTTAATTGGGTTCAATGGGCCAGATTAATTTGTTTAGGCACTAATGACTGACCAGTGTTACTGTTACACTGTTATTAGACTTGGGCTAAAAAACATCATCAAACCCTACTGTCCAGTAGATTGCAAACTTAGCCTCAGTCTTTGAAATTAATTTTAAAAAACAAGCACTGCATGTCCCCGGTAGTGCTATCCAATGTTTTCTTTTTAAGAACAGTTACAAATGCAGAAGATATTGGAAGTTAATGGCCTAGGGAAGTGTTTTAATATTGACATCATAACTCCAATGATTTTGACAGTAAATTCCCATGCAGCTATATTTGTACAGAGCAAGGAATTTGATTGATGACTCAAAGTCAGAATTTGTTCAGTTCTGACCTGTAGAAACTAGAGAAGATAAGAGGGTAAATANTCACAACGATGTCTAAATTAGACGTAACTAAATAAGTTGTTCTGGAGCACTGGTTAAACATATTACCCACCAGGATGATTGTCTTTGCTCCCTTGATGCATGGAAAACCCTTATGGCTTATGTGACTAATTTACATAGCTTATACCTTCACTATGCATCTGCTAATTTACTCCTCTAGGTTGTTTATCATTCAATTACAGTAATTTTAATATCAAATAAATATAAACTGTACATCCTAATTATAATTATATATATCTTACATTTCTTTTTAACATAAACTAATAGGCTGCAGTAGAAAGGCTCCGGTTTGCTTAATATTATTAGTTTATTATCCAATTATGGATTGATATTAGTTATAATATTATGTTACAATTGTCAAATGTCATTTTCTGAAAATCATGTTCTTTGTAATCTATATGATGTTTTATATATTAAAAAAAAATTATTATATAGCATGTTATTATTATATTCACAGAATACTCAATATATAAAGATTTTTGTGTCTTTTCACACGCATGGTAAAATAGAGTTGCAAGACTTTAGCTAGGTAACAAAGTTATTGCAAAGATTTATGACATGTTACACCCCATTTGCCTCTTTCCACACCAGTGGTGAAAGTCATTATTTTTTATGTTGCACCATTTTTGAGGGATGATCAGTTGTGTGGTAATCAATCTCATTATGTAAAGATGAGCTTTTTGTCTAATGCCTCTAAATCACTATAAAACACTTATGCAGCACCTTTCAAAGAATAGGTATTAATAATTATGAATACTGTCAGTCTGACCCTTTGGTCCTTTTTGATAATAAAGTATCAATACTATACGTATAGAATCATTAATGAGCAAAAGCATCATAGCATATATTGCCCTGAAGTACACGCTACAAAATATTGAGTGTCAAAATAAATCATTAACCAGGTTAACCTCTATAAAATGTCTCCTTCCAAAATTTGAACAGAATATAATATTGGTTTGAATGAACCTTGTCCGCTTTATGACATTCTTCTACTTTAGCTGTTATGCTGTCATTTGAACAAGTAAAAATGACACTAAAGTGTTTGAACTTTACCATCCGTATGTTTTAGACTCTGTTTTAATCATATTTTCCACATCCTTGTTATGATGTATTTTAAAGTTTAACTCATTTTCTGGCCCTGGGATTTGACCAGAATGACCAGGATGTTTCTCCACTCATGAAGAAACTGGATCTGAATTACTCTGCTTTCTCATTCTTCAGAGACCTTCATGAGGTCTAAATACCTCATTGCCTTCATTCCCTAAGCTACTTCTATGCTCGATAGGGGTAATTACCTGCATGTAGAAAGCTTCCTTTTCACTTACTGCTTACATATGCATAAACATGTCTCCATTTAGTCTTATTCTAGTCTATAAGAATTTGCATTAACTCCCCTTCTGCTATGTGTCTTTTAATTTGGTATTCAAATGCTAATAATTAATGAAACAGTATATCAATATATGTTGTTTTAATGATTTAAGGATTGTGTATGTTACTTAACTTGACTTAACTAGAATATTTATCTTAGATATCTTAATGCAAANGAATGTAAAATTATTAAAAATTATGAAAGTCTTTCTCATATTATTAAATGCCCCATATTTAGAGATATAACCAATGGCTAATTTATACTGGAACGTAAAAAAAGCAAACACAAACAAAATAACAAAACCCAAACATGTATCCTGCATATGCAACTGTGCAGCACAATCCAGCTAAATTCCCAGATAAATTTGCCAGTGATTCAAAAGTGAGTATAGGAAAGTCACAGTTATGAGCGAGTGTGTCCACACCGTCCTTACCTTACTCACCTTCTTACCACTCTCTAAGGAGCAAAGGATTTCACTGTCAGTGTTTTGTAATAGGAAGCATTTTAGCTAAAATCTCTTCATGTCCATATACTTACCCTCTGATGGTTTCTGGCGTGTCTTCTTTAGTGAATTCCTTATTAAGTGTCTAGGTATTTATCACTACATGTTTGCCATCTGAAAGACATTCTACTTGAATAATGGTTTATTTGACATAAAGGTTATTTGGCCCAGAGATTTAGACTCTCTCTTCATATATTTGCACTGTGCATGTCCATTACATAAGCAGACAAAAATTCAGCAATTCAGCAATTCAAAGCAATATTGGCGGTATGATACTGGCAATGTGTCTATTTATGTTATATAACATTGTGGTTGGCCCTATCAGGGGCGACATAAAANTTTTACCGGGGAGGGGGTGCAAGGAATGTAAATATAAGTTTGCCCCCCATTTAAAAAAAAAACCTAATGCTACACTTTGCTCACAGAGCATAACATAAGGAGGAGATCTGCAATTCTATAATATAACGAAACAGAACTTTAAGAAGCATATGGCACCTAGTATTCTTATGTGCAGCTCTGGGGAGGAGAAGGGGCACCTGTCAATCACAATGTCATGCACCCTGCACACCCAATCAGAGAGTCAGGGGGCCTGACTCTCTGATTTAATTGGCAGGGTGACTGACCTCTTTTATAATGTAATTTTTGTTTTTTTATATTATAGGAGCACAGTATATAACTTGGCACCCCTGACCTATTATTTGTAAAGCTTTTTTAAAAGGTATACTATTAAATTAAATATCATAAAAGTACAAATGAAAAACAAACTTAAAATGCATAGAAAAATGAAGAATATCAATGCTCGTTAGCAAATTACAAAGTCTATTGCAGGACAAAATAATTGTTGAACATAGGAACCAGGTTTGTATATATGGTGTTATTTATTTTTAAAATAGGGAGATAAGGGATTATGCGTCAATTGTGATAAAATCTTCCATGAGTTGTGACAGGGCTGGGATAATATGTGAAATGTATGATACTGCATTTAATAGCATATCGTTTGTGCTTTAGGGGAGTTTGCAATTAACGTGTTCTGGAACAGGTTATTGATTTAGTTAATCACAAAAGATGGATCAAGTGTGCCTATGAATTTCTCAATAACTTAACAAACAGCCATGCTTCTCCACCAAAGAACAGGCATCCTCTTTGCTTTAAGTGTTTTTTTTTGTTAAACAATAAGTAAAGAATTACTGCCTCAGCTTACAAAGGGACTTTAACATGGAAAAGAAACCATCATAGATAGGCTGGACATNAAAACATTTGATAAGAATTCATTTCTCAGTAGACACAAATATATCATTCTGTAACAAATAAAATTTGCTATTTCATTTGCACACGGAATCAAATTCATTATTGCAGCCGGTTCACATTCTGACTGTCAGAAAGAGTAACTTCTTACTCTGTTAAGTCACTGGAAACTTTTTTCTACCGGTTCATTTGTGCACATGTAGTAAGAATATTTATGATTTTATCCTCACAGAGAATTCTTTAANAGTTAGAGAACATGAATGGTAGGAGCAAAAATATAAGTTAGTTAAAATAGAATAGACAAAGTACTTGGATTGGGTAAACATAGCTGGGAATGGAATTAGTTTTTTTTTTAATACTTGCGATACCTCAGACATATTTGGCAATNAGCAAAATAATTCACATTTAGACAAGAAAGCGACATTAACAGAAACTAGGATAGCAAACAAATAAAAAATGACATTTTTAAAAACACAAACATCGACATGCATGTAGGAAATTCATATCATGCTTACTTAGATAATTGACTGATAGATATAGTGGAGGTGCGTTTGATACACCCAATACGTGCAGATTATTATCGAGGTGTCCCAGGGATCTTTAATGGACCATGTCCATTTCAACATTTACATTGATGAGTTTTTAGAAGACCTAGAAAATAAGATGACCTTTACAGATGACGCTGAGGTATGTAAAGGTCTGACCACCAGACATGAGTCACCTCCCAAGGACATGGGCAGAGTAAGTGGCTAGGAGGTGAAATATAATATAAATATAAAAAGGTAGGGGATAAAATCACATTACATATTATATTATGTATTATACAAGTGCTACAAACATCTAATGTATTTCTGGGATACATACAATGGGATNAACATGTACAGGATGCAAATTGTCTTTAAAGTTCATGTTATACTGTATGAAATTATTTACTATTGTTGCTCTTTTATAAATACATGTCTACATGATACTAACATCAATAATAAATATTTTTGTAATATCGCATGAGCTAAGTAAACAAGCACAGACCACTGCATAGGTCAGTGACTCAGGACTTGTGTGTGCATGACCAAATCAATATTATTCTGAAATACAAAACTGATGAATCCCATGCTCTGATGTGAATACTTACTGGCATTTATGACCTTTAGCAGAGCAGCATTATATGAATGGNTACCTAAAGCCGCATGGACAGCCATCAACAAAAAGAAACACAAAGAAAAGTTGCCAAGACTACATTAGCTGCTTAATCCAAAAGAGCAAAAGCAAATGTCAAGAAAATATTTAGTTATTATCAAGTGGAAAATGTTAACTACTTCCCGATTTGGAAACTATTGAAAGCAAACTGGAAGACAATTATATATTAATGATGCTCTGGATTATTTTNGAAGCTTCGAGCGATTTGGCTGATGGGTGGTTAACGACAACAGAAAAACCTAAATGGACTTTTTATGAANTTTGTGGTTGAAAGTCTCTAAGAAAACCGTCATTATTATAATCAACAAATGCAACTCTTGGCAACATTATACAAAATTATCCGCAGCATTACAGTGTAAAAATCTGAATGCAAATGTATGTCTAAACAAAATCTTATTGTGCATAAGTAAAGGACTTTTAATCCCATTTATCTCTTGACACAATATTATTTAATCAGAGCTTTAATGGAGATCTTAATGTTTTATGGGTCTGTGCAGTGTATCTTGTACCAGTCATTGAAGTAGGTACTACACGATAATGTTGAAGCATTATAATATATCACATATAACCATATATATTGTTTAGATGAATAAGAGACTCAGTCAAGCGTTCCAATGCCTTCAGAACTTATAAAGTTGAAATATTAAAATTGGATAAATTAGGAGATTTACACTAGTAATATGGTAAATCATGCACCAGATGTTACTATCTTACAGTCAAACGTACAGAACTCTATGTCCCTATGTTTGATTCACACAGCAGGCAGGAAAATCCATACAAATTGCAACGGAACAGTTTTATTATCTGTGCAGTAATACTTCTGTTAGGAAAACTTAAAGTACTTACACTCTCAAGGTGTGAGAAAGGGAGGTCCAGTTACAGCATCTATTAAGATTATAGAAATCTATTGCATGAAATGACTGTACTGTGTATGCAGTATGTACTTTGGCAAGTATGTCAAATCTCACATGACAAATTCACAAGTTTTGCTCATTAACTTGCAATTTAAATCAGCAAACTGGTGCTGACTTCNTGCAATAAGGATTTTGTGGATTTTNTAAAATGATGTCCCAGATCCAGACCTCAATTGCTGCCGTGCAGCAAAGATTCAATGTCAGATTACACAAGTGCCGGTTACCAAAAGCTGTAACCTACTGTAATATAGAAATAAGTTTTACGTTCAGTTGATGTCATTTTTGGTAAGTACACTTTGTAAACCGTCCACAAAGAAATCTACTATACTACATATATAAATGTGTGTGTATATTAGCATCAATATGGGAAAAGGCAGTGTCAAAGGAAGAAAATATATATAAATTTTTCTTTAATAGGGTAGAAACAAATTCAGTGCACAAAAAGCTCTAGATCCATTCCACTTACTGAAATTCTTGCATCAACATTCCTATGAGTAACACGGTAAGATAAATTGTTCCAATCTAAAGATTTTTTTAAGAGTGGGCAAAACCATGTTGAATTGCAGGGGAGTTAAATTGAATTAATTGCAATCAGTATTACAGGTGACATGATGATTCCTAGAACAAGTCTAATAACAGTGTAATAGTAACACTGGTCAGTATCTGTGTGCAAAATGCAAATATAAAGCATATTCCCTGCATTCAAACACTAACATTAATTTTACCTCCCCTGCAGTTCAACATGGTTTTGCCCACTCTTGAAAAAATCTTTAGATTGGAACAATTTATCTTACCGTGTGTACCTAGCTTTACAGGGGCCAGATTCAGATCTTTAGGCACTTAAGCTGGCCATACACTATGCAATAAATTGTTCCAATCGACCAGCTTTAGTCAAGAGTGGGAAATACCATCTTACAGGGAAAGATCATTCAAAGAAAATCGAACAAAGTCTGAAAAATCTTTCAATTGGAACAATTTATCTTACCACGTGTGCCTAGCTTTAGTCATGATTTCCTGAAGGTCTGAATCTGGCCCTGGGTGAGAATATCAGATTTTAATCTTGTTGTAAGTTTCATGTGTCTGTCAATGCTGCAATCATTGAAGTTAAGCATTGAAGTTATGCTTTTGTGATATCTTTAATATCTATTGTCGTGTCATACCANGTCAGCATGGACTTAAAACACTGTTAAATTGCTTTGGTATACATTATATATTANGTAAACTCTAACACAGTTGTAAGATGTGTTCGAACATTCTGTCATNTAGTATTTAAATGATAGCTCAGTTAAATGTCAAAGTTTTAAGCTAAGTAGTCCATATTTCCTTGAGTATCCAGTTCTTGATTGGGTTTTCATGTTTAACACGCCCATTCTGCACATTGAGTACATGTCTCAATCCCTTCTTTCTTGTGACATGGCCATCAGAGAACAAGCCACCACAGCTCGAGTTATGGTTTTAAGGGAGTTTTGCATTCACACAAAAATTACATTACTTTCTAACTGCTAGTAGAAATTGCATTTATCCCGGTGATCATCCAGAAGTGCTTTCAATGAGAAAAGACCAAATTCGGACCTACAGAGCATTTTCAATATGTATATGAAATTTTGCATTAAAGAGGAGAGTAAACACCTATATTATTTTTCTAAGATTTCTACTCTGAAGATCTAACTGTAACATCTGCTGCATACATACACAGATATCATCACATATAATGTTACCAGTTGTAGATGTTTTCACATATGTCAGTCAGTAATGACCACACCTGTGCTTCAACAAGAAGACAGAAAACATGCACTGTTATGCTGGGTACACATCAGAAAGATAATCTTTCCAATTAGCAGATAAAGGACTATTTCAGCAGATATCTGTTAGATGCTGCAGGATCGTTTGAAACACTCTGTGGTCGATTGAAAAGATTATTAGGAGCTCCTAATATTTCATTATTACAAACTGCAGTTTGTACTGTGCACATGATCCTCAGAGCAACGATTCCCATTAAAAATAAGGTAGAAAGTCATCTGGTGGACGAGTGTGTNACTGCAGCCTATTACAGCAGCAGGGCATTGTGGGATTATAAAAACACTGAAGCCTGCACATTGTCAGTAGTGGTCTTTCAATTGTTTGTGTGATCAGCTGTTCATCTGGAAACACCATCGTGCTGATGTGTACCCAGCTTTAGTGGTACTTGAGGATCATGGTTAACAACACCTGATTTAGGGGATTTTGGCAGGAATACGTCTGGATCCAGTCCATGTAACAAAACACTTTGAACTGAAATAAGAAACATCAGCCTGTTTGTAACAATAATGTTCATATAGGACTATCCAGTGTATATGATATACTGTATCAGTGGTATATAAGTGGGTAGGCAATCAAATATGACTCTTTAAAGGAGAACTTCTGATGCCAATTCCTTGTGTGACATCTGCCACATCTTGGAAAACTTGGGTGAATAAGCCGTTTCATTCTCATCATACTGGAAATGCATGTTTGCAGTAATATTGTTGCTTCTAAGTGCCCTTACTTTAGGTAACTGTATTAAAAGCAGCTTCANCATGCTGTTTTAATATATGTGGCAGTGGCGTCTTTATGATGCGTATCACCCTGGATTTGTCAGTGGGCTTCAACAGGGATATTCAAAAGACTAATAAGGTCTAGAATCCTTGCTTCATCTACTGGATAAATACTGTGTACTCTAATATAATGAAATATAAACTAATTTATATCATCTTTCCGATTGCCTATCTGCCAAATCCATTAAATGTTCAAAGACTTTTATCTCATGGCTTCTGGGCAAAGATGCAACTCTGAATTGAGTGCCGGAAGAGAGGCATGCCATATGCGCCTCATCCCTTTTAAATTAATGAAGCAGGTAATTGTCCATAGGACATCTTCTGCGCTGCTACNCACAGTTTACACAAAGTCAAGNCAAGGAGTAAGCTGCGNTATCAATTAGCAGGGCTAAGCCCTGGTAAGAGCGCATACGTAAATTACAGATCGCCAAACAGTGGTGGAACAATGACTCAGGTCCCAAGATATTTGGACAGGTTATCTACAACCGAATCAGCACCTACCACTTCTTTCACTTCTTTTGGGTCCATTCTTTACAACATGCTCTTGATGTATATACTCAATTAATCTGTGTAGGCAAGGGTATATGGTTATGTAGCATCAAACGCATTACATAATTGTCTTCTTACTTATTGCTGTGGTGTGTATGCAAATGATAATGATCACTCTAAATTCTTTNATGAGTAACATACATTCTATCTACAGGAAATCCATAATAACATAAACAATGTTTAGTAATTAATAATCCTTACCATTAAAAANCAGAACCTGATATGTACATATGACAAAGGAAATGTGACTCTGTGTGTGTGCAAAAATCAGTTTTTAAATATAACTTTTAATAATNACCTGTTTATAGCTGTAAATAATGAACAGGTGCAGCATGAGCCTCTTATAAGTAATTACATTTCGCTCTTGTGTACACCTGCAAGTTGTGCATTTAATGTTTCATCAAACTCTTTATAGAAAAAAAATCTTGTGCAGTTGATTTGTTTTGTGTATGTATATTTGTAGTCAAAATACAAACTATTTTTGACATGGAGATCATGGTGTTGATTGGTCTTAACAGTAAGCATTATTGACACCATGCATACTTANAAGCATGTGATCAACACCTTTTTCCATCTAATACTAATTAGAGGCTCATTAGATGTGTAACTGCGTGTGCAGAGCCAAATGTATATATAATCATTCTACACTCAATTGTAGGCATAAACCATACTCACACATATTCTAAACATTTGTAGGCACCAACTGCATTATAAGCTAGTTGTATTATATTTATCATCTATATGAAGCCAGTCAATGGGCAAGTGTAATTAACATGTTATTGCATACACCAGAGAAATATTATANTCGCAGACAATTGCAATATAGGTTAGATTTGTCTTAATATTCTAATTATTTTATGACATGCTCATATATTATGCAGCACTGTATATTGTGGGAATAGTGAAATGAAACTGAAGATAAAAATAGCACAGAAAATATTTACTATAACAGGTTTATAGCAAATAACTTAAATATCCTTTTTCACATAAAATGNTCCTAAAATAAAAGTAGCTTTGCACCAACCCTCAGTGCTGGTGGCATACAATTAAGAGCAGTGAAATATAAAACAGAATAGCAAATGAAAATATAGCAAAATAAGACTGTCCACAAGTATATTTCTCCAGAAGGAAGAGGAAAGGAATCTCAGAGGGATTTGTATAGANGTCTATTAACATAATACATTTATAGGTAATGCACTTCTGTACAGTCATTTCTTGTACATCATTTCTTGACTACTGTTACTTTTCTTGTTGGTACATTTCATTTTGCTCAAAACATTGTGGTGCACTACTAATAATACAGTCAGTGTCAAAGTAGGATCATATTATTAATGAATANTATAATTTATATGTGACTCTATGTGACTTGTATAATAATGAAGGTGGTGGAATATTGTGCATGAGATGTCTTACCCAGGGTTGCCTACTTTTGCAAATGGATTTCAGGGAGATTGTGACAAGCGCTTCACAAAAAGCTGTAACTTGT